>CAUYQV010140228.1:0-35816 GCA_963574575.1 Galagoides demidoff
CTATGATTTAATAAAATAAATAAATAAATTACTTGATCTTCCAAGTATAGCAATAATTAAACTAATATTTATATTTAATGTAAAATTACACTTTCTGATTAAAGAAAATCTGCAAACATTAAAAAAAGAACATCTCTCTGCTCAAGGGCACCCCAATCCAAGATAGTTAACCCATTAAACCCTCAGCAAGTATTAACATCAGATCATGAGTATGTGTATTGTTTGTGTTCTTGGAGAACAGAGCACATGAAAGTCATGTTTCATAGGTACTATGGAAAGAAAAGTAAAACCAAGAGAATGTACAGAGTCATCAGGAGATAGAGTTTTGACCCAGTCCATAGTAGGGGACTCTCTGATAGCAGATGAGCAACAAGTATCAGTAAGTAGGGTAGAAACTATTATAGAGCAAAGCATATATGTACATGAGGAAAAGACTCGGGTGATCCTGGGTGGTCTGTCTATAGACAGGAGGGCCAGAAGAAAGAAGGAAGGAGTTTAAAAGTGCAAGGAGATGTAAACAACAGAATTTGGAAGCCATTGCAAACACACTTCTTCCTTATGTTTGCCTATCTGGCCAAGTGATAACCAGCTAATACTTTCATGCCCACCATCCTGTAAGTTAGATTCCTGGTTTTTCCTCTCTAGGGGATTGGCTTCTAGGGGAGCCAAATTCCCAGAATATCTTAAAGGATTGTTCCTCAACTGAAGGTAATTTTGTCCCCCAGAGATATTTAGTACTGTCTGGGGACATTTTTTGACTGTCCTAACTTGGAGGATTGACTACTGGCATCTAGAGGGTTGAAGTCAGGCACAAGGAAAGCATTCCACAAGGCACAGAACAGTTTTCACAACAAAGATTTCCTAGCCCAAATGCCCATAGTTCCAAGGTTGAGAAACCCTGTCTTATAGGAACTTAGTAATTTCATTAAGATTGGCCTGTGGCAGGAGAAAATATGAGAAATGTGTTTGTTCATTCAATGACTCCGTGTTTTCTGTTCTATCCCAGAAAACTGGATCCTATGAGCAACGAGTCTGCCCCCAGCGGAGTGTGAACTCTCTCTGATTCATCACCAACTATCCATCTCACCACGGGGAAGAAATTTAAGACCAGCTCTATCAAAGGAAGCATAAATCTACCCTTTCCATCAGCCTTAAAGAAACAGAATTTAATGATCTCAGCTGGGGCCTAATGAGCCAGTGTCCACATCAAAAAGCTGCTGTGTGCTTGACATGTTTGACAGTGTGTTAGGGGAAAATAGGGGGAAAAAATATATTGGGAAACTAATTGAGCACCGCAGCTGAGCAATCCATGGAAGTCTTGTCCTCTAGCTAAAGGTTGTTATGCTTCGGTGGAGCCTGAGACAGACTCTGCCATGAGGATGCCATTCTTGTATTTGGAAAAATATGACTTGAAATATAACAAAAGCTGGGAGTATCTGAGAGGCAGGATAGTAGTTGGAGTAACTGCTTTTGAAGAGATCTATCTAGCTGCTGTTAACACTCTAATGAACACTTCTAATGACTTTAATGAAAGGTGCACCACATGTCAAAGGTTACCATATGTTTAATGTTCTGCTTTGGGACCAGAGAAGTAGGGCCATGGTGTGTGGGGACACCACCAGAGTGGACTAGGTTAGTCCCAGGGGACAAAGTCATCACTCAACACTTCTGGAATGGCCAACGGCTCCCAGCACAGAGTCTCCCACCTGACATGGCTGATCCAGGCAACAACAGGGAAAGGAATCAAGAGGATGTAAGAGAACGTCAACTAGTAACAGAAAGAGCAGGAAAAACGTACTCCAGCTCTGAGCCACTCGGAAACGTCGGAGGTTAGAACTGATCAGAAGTATAACAAGCATTTCTGTGCATGGATCAAGTCAGACCCGGATGTCAAGCTCAGTCTTCCAGCTATATCTTTTTCTATCTTGATGCCTGGCTAAATAGCATCTTTCCGTCTCAGTTATCTTACCTTGAAAATAAAGACACTAACAGACCTCAAAGAGTTACTATAAATTCAACTAAATCATGTAAATTACTTACAGAGATTAAGTGAAGTCATCTATAATTCTAGCACATAGTATGCACTTTTTAGACAGTAACTGTGAACATGTGATTGAATCAGCTGAGATTATAAGCAGATCTAGTTGTGGCATAGACAACAGTCCAGGTTCAAGAGGACAAGACTTTGGTTATCATCATTCTATCTGAAGGTTGCTGTGGTATCTAGACCACTTCATACGTGAGATAACTTTCCTGGTTAGAAGCATCCAAGGTCTTGTTAAAATGGGGACATCCTAAAAGAAGTTGATCTATCTCTATCCGTTAAAAGGTATCAAAAATTATTTGAAAGCCAGGTGCAGTGGCTCATGCCTGTAATCCTGGCACTCTGCCAAGGTAGGAGGATTGCTTGAGTTCAGCAATTCAAGACCAGGCTGAGTAAGAGTAAGACCCTGTCTCTATCAAAAATAGAAAAATTAGCCAGGTGTCATGGTGCACACATGTAGTCCCAGGCACTCCAGAGGCTGAGGCAGGAGGATCTCCTAAGTTTGTAGTGAGCTACTATGACACCTCCACACTCTAGCCAGGACAACAGAGCAAGACACTGTCTGAAAAAAAAATTAAAAAATATGAATTATGTCAAAAAAGAAACTAAATTTGGAATTATTAGATTTGCGATCTATACTCTAAGTGTAACTAGCTGTATGACCTTGGCCAAATAACTTCACCTGTATGAGTTGCTGTATAGATATCTATAGTTAAAGAGAACCTAACCAATCTCTCACTTCTTAAAGACATAGGAATCAGAAGAGATAGAGGAGGCACAAACATATTGAAAATTTCAAAGTGCTACATAAACAAAGGGCAGCATTACTAGTATTGTTATCCAACAAGTTACACATACATACATACATGATACAGAGTGTGTGTTATAAACTCATCATTCAGTATAAACAAAGAAAAAGACAAATCGTGTAATTGTAAGCACTGGGATTAAGGAGGTTAGCATTAGGAAACAGCATTTTTCAGGAGCACCTTCTAGAAATGGGGATGTTGAAAGAAAAAAAGAATGCCGAATGATGAAGATTATGGAACAGGACTTTCCAGATGTACGCGTCCAGTATCAGAGGCAAGCACTGACCCCCCTGGGAAGTTATATCCTTTTCCCCAACATTCTCTTCCCCTTCTGAAGTAGCTTCCACCACTCTCCAAGTTTATTGGCTGTTTGGGGTGTTTCTTAGTTATACATTATTAACATTTAAAGATAGGGCCAGGCATGGTGGCTCATGCCTGTAATACCAATATTCTGGGAGGCTGAGACAGGTGGATTGCTTGGGCTCAGGAGTTTGAGACCAGCCTGAGCAACTAAAAATGGAAAAACTAATCTTACTGAAGTTAGGTGACATCTCAGGGCAAAGAGCTTTTCTACAACTTGACCTTGTGTCACATTGTGACAACCTAAAAATTTGCACCTTCATATTAATTTGAAACAAATAAATAAATAAAAATTGAAAAACTAGCTGAGCATCATGCTATATGCCTGTAGTCCCACTTACTTGGGAGGCAGAGGCAGGAGGATGACTTGGGCCCAAGAGTTTGAGGCTGCTGTGAGTTACAATGCCACAGCACTGCACTCTGCCCAGTGTGACAGAGTTAAACTCTGTTGCAAAAAAAAAAAAAATATATATATATATATATATATATATATGAAATATATATGATTTGGCAGAAAGTTACTGAATCACACTAAAAAGTGTAACACATGCTTGGATAAGGAGTCTTGGGGGCCAACTCTGAGCTGACTTATCTATTATATTTCTTCTAATGGAAGTTTAAAGGGCAATGATCAAGGTCCCTGCTTATAAGAGACTCCATAACAGTGGACTCATTACTATTAGAAACCTGGAAGCTGGCTCGGCGCCTGTGTCTCAATCGGCTAAGGCGCCAGCCACGTACACCTAAGGTGGCGGGTTCAAATCCCCAGCCCAGGCCCGCCAAACAACAATGATGGCTGCAACCAAAAAATAGCCGGACATTGTGGCGGGCGCCTGTGGTCCCAGCTACTTGGGAGGCGGAAGCAGGAGACTCGCTTGAGCCCTGGAGTTGGAGGAAAAAAAAAAAGAAACCTGGAAGCCTAGAGTTCAGATCAAGAAATTCAGTTTCTGGAAACAAAGAGTTCCATATAGAGACTAAGTTGCAGACTAAGGGAAGACAGCGAGGGTTCAGTAAGTGCAGGCTTTCTGCCATGTGTTGTACCAGCTGCTCTGCTGTTATCATCTCAGCATTGACAAATGCTCATTATGTTCACTTTGCAGGTGAAGAAGCCCAGCCTCGCAGAGTCTTAAGAAACCCAGGTAGACAGTGGCAAAGCCCATGCTTTTCCCCATAAATGTATCCTCATATCGTACCCTGAGTCAATGTGTAATTAGCACTAATTTACTGGGAAAACACTGGATGGAGTTCTACCAACCACACTGCCAAATAGCAACTTGCCAGGATGCGCGCTCATTGTCCCCAAGAGACTGTGAGCTCTACACCTTCTCCTAAGCATAATGAAAGACACGCAATAGAAGTTTAAGAAGTACATTAAATTTTTAATAAAACTTGATGGAAAACTTGGACATGACTCCTCAATATATTGCCTCAGAAAACTATTTTCTTCTGAAAATTCCAAAATATAAAAGACAAAACCATTATCAAAAAAAAAAAAAAGTGCATGATCTACAGGTCCATTAGGTGGACGTTTCATTATGATGAGGCTATTTTTTTTTCATCACTGAGATGCTTCTCTGGCGATTCCCATCACCCCTCGTGCCAGCTCTCCCACTATATCTTTTTCCATCTAGCAGCTCACTCTACACAGGCAATCAAACCCATGCAGAACTCTTCAGATACCTTTGGTAATAAAGTCTCGGATTCTCTACCCTCCCCTCTTGCTTGCCCCTACACACACACACACTTCAAGTTCATGCACACTGTCCAAAGACAAGGAGACATTGAAAGTGGACAGCAGAAGGTCCTGTTTCTGGCATTGCTGATGCCCGTCTGGAGCACGGCACTGCCAACAGATAGTACCTAAGCATTTTCCTCCCTTAACTGGAAAAAAAAGGAAAGGAAGGAAGGAAGGGAGTGAGGAAAGGAGGAGGGGAGGGAAGGAAGAACAGACACTTATAAAACATGCCTAGCAGTCCTGAGCTTAAAGAAGCACAGGACTACATGGCTCATTCTTCACCCAGATTCCCTTCTCTAACTGACATCACATTGCTGTTTTGCTTGTACCATAATATGTAGAATAAAAGGAAATGGTTGCTGCCCAGGAGATATGGATCAGCACAAAAAGCTCTGGGGAGCTATTAAATGTTGCCTTTAATCACATTCAATGAGAGGGAGTGACATAGCTCATCACAGAACACCAGACTTTCCTTCCCATTTCTTTAAATATATGTGAATGTACCACAACCTATAGTAATGTGCCTTCACATTCCTGCATGCAACATATTTCACATCCATTTTAATGAACCCCATTGGGCATTCACGTTCTTTTGTTAAGCTGGAATTGAACTAGAATGAGGCACTCCCTAAACATCAATCTATAAAAGGAGTGTCTACTGATGGCCAGGCCGAACCACTCGCCAGGCGCTGAATAGAGCTCTTTTCCTTTGTATGTGCTGCTTCCAAAAACTCCATTTCTCAACTTGGCCTGATTATATGTAAGACATTGTCCATTACACTTCAGGCCTCCATTGCTCCTAGAAGCCCTCCTTGGCCCATTTGGTACACGATATATTTTCCCTACCATGTGGATCACGTACACCATTTGTTTAATCCTACTCACATCTTCTCTCCATCTTCTTCCCTTTACATTTTATACACCTCCCTCCCCTGCACACACACATGTACCCGGAGACTGAGCTCCCAGGGATCATGACCTATTCATCTTTCTAGCCTTAGCTTGCCGTACAAGGCCTCACCCAATAGTGGGTGTTTCCCAAACTGAAAGTGTAATAAATAAATTCATGTTTCTGTCCCTATGTTAGTGCTCCGAATAAGATAGAAAAAATTATTTCAGCCAAAATTTAGCTTATTTGGAGCAGAAAATGGTAAACCTGAGCACATTTTCTCTTGGGTTGGGAGGGGTTAAAATAATGAACACAATCAATTTAAAAAGAGAGAGAGGGGAGCTGTAGACTCTTTTATTCCTGTTGTGAATCAGTGCCAAGAGCACATGAAGATGTGTGCTGTGGACAGTGACTGCTTCATGGGCTGGACCCAGAATAAAACCCTCTGATCATCTATCGTGTGGATTTCCATTGTCGTGAATGTGCTATAACCCAGATCAGCAAATTTCCATTTATGCTTTGAAATAAAGACAAAGCTTTGTTACATGGAACTTTTGTTAGAATGGACTTTACTTTATGAAATTTCTAAAGGAAAGAGTATGGTTCTCTTCTGAACCAAGTTTTCATCAGATTCATGAAGGAAAATAAAGCAGTTTTCTCTTCTCAGCTCTTGCTTACCTGCTACATGCGGAGGAACAAGAGGGTGCTAGCTGTACCTGACTGTAGAACCACCCACAGCTTTGCCTTCCTTCCCCTAAACGCCCCTTACCTCAAACAGATGCAAGATGAAAAAAACAAGTGACTCAGACACTCCGACAAAGGAGACAGTCTAGTTGCACACCTCTGAGTGTGGTTTCTAGGCATGAAGGCAGATTCATTAATCAGAACTGGCATCCATGCTGATAAGAGCACCAGAACAAGCATGTCCCTTCAAAATGCCTGCTAACCTATTCACTGATAACTAATGCCTACACTCCTATTGGAGGGAGGATGAAGTCCTTCCTTTAATTAGAGTTGACGGCTTTAGTGGCAAATTACTTGGGTGGGGGGAATTCAGAAATTTAAATTCATAATACAAGAGAAAAGGAGTAGGACTATTAGAAATGGGAAGGCAGTGGCTGGCCAATGGAGAAATCACTAGTTAAGGAGAAGAAAATAAAGACACAGGGAAGACTAGGAGTCCAGATTTAGCAGGGACTTTAGAATGGTTTCCCCCGGATCTTCCCAGACCTTATGCAAGTGTTCTTTAGCATGGAAATGCCTGCTGGAACATCACAGGGCTTGGCAACCTGCACATCCGTCTCGTCTAAAATTGGTTGCTGCTCCACAGTGTTAAATATTAGTCTGAGCATGTGTTCACAACTTTTTACTTTTCATGATGGAAGTAGATAGTGAATTTAGTTTTGCAATTTAGGTGCTGTGGGTCACATTGTATTTTCCCCCAAAAGACTATACCAAAGTCCTAATTCCAGGTACCTATGCATGAGATCTTTGTCAGAAGTAGGCTCTTTGCAGATGTAACCAACCAGAATAAGGTTGTATTGGATTAGGGTGGAGCCTGAATCTAATGACTAGTGTCCTGAGAGAGGTCCTTACAGAGGTCCTTTCAGTGTCCTCACTTAAAGGTCCAGAGACCCAGGCACACAGGGAGGAAGGCCATGCAACAAGAGACAGCAGCTGGAGTGACACGGCTGCAAGTTGAGGACAGCCTGGGATTTCCAGGAGCCACCAGAAGCCAGGAAAAGGCGAGGAAAGATCCTTTCCCAGAGTCTTCAAAGGATCGTGGCCCTGCTGACTCCTTGAGTCTGGACTACAGAAAACAAAAAGAGGCTTATAAGCGTCTGTGATCCAGCAAAGCTTCCTTCAATCAGGGAAGAGGCTGTAGGTGGTGGATGGGAAAACACGGCTCAAAGGGAAAGCAGCACTGAGAAATTCTTTCCCTCTTTACCTGATTCTCTAACCTGTTTCATTTCTGCTAGGGGCCCAACTGTGCCACTTTCTTCTCACACTTTAAGCCAAAAATATTTCCAGAGTTAGACTCCTCTAACAGATGTTAGGTACCCGCCCCCCATGCTTTAGGAACAAGAAGTAGGCAAGAAACTGAAAAACCAAATATTTCAGCGTCAGGGACAAGGGGTGGGCCCCAACATTCCACGGCTTTCCAGAACCTCTGGCCTCCATTGCAGCAGCATCTCCATGTTAGAAAGGTTGACTCACCCTCCACTCGAGCCCCAACCCCTGGCAGCAGGGCTCAGAGTCTGAGCGAACCATCAGGCCTGCTACCTCAGCTGCAAAACACAGAACAGAGGCAGAGACCATTGGAGCAGGTAAAAAGATTTAGAGCCCCTGGAAGTTTCCAGACAAATGGAAAGGTTTTCTTATTAAAAAAAAAAAAATGCAAATTGCAATGTTTGCTTCATATCCTTTAAGTAATCCCAATGCTACAAATTGCTACAAATATGCTATTTACTCCTAGATGTGTGCATAGGCCTATAATTGTGTTAATATGCAGGAGGGCCGCTCATCTTGCTTGTTAAATCTCCCCCTACATTTTACAGCTTTACAAATGTCAAGCCATTAGGCCATAATTCTCCTGTTGAGGACCTCATTACCTATAAAGTATTAATATCTGTCACATAAAAGATACAGGTGAGATGCGGATTCAGCAATTAATCCATGCATCTTTATCTACCTGGCTGGTCTTGCCTATTTTTTTACACAACAAATATGTTTTTCTGAGACTATTTTACAAAGTAACAAGTGTCTGTTTCTTTTTATGTTTGACTGAAGGGATTAAACTGTAGGTCAAGATATCCATAAAGATCCATCTTTTTTTCCTTTAAAAAAAAAAAGAAGAAAGAAAAAGAAAAGAAATAAATAATCTAGGTAGAATTTTAAAATCTGAGATATTTTATAGCTGTTCCCTAAACAAGAGGTCACCAAGTTTCTTGACATGGCCCAGACAAAATTGCCAAGTGGAGGAGGATTGCCGTGGACTTTTCCTGGCTCCCCCCTGCTGTGCTGTACCCCGTTGTGCCACAAGCTGGCCACCTGGAGGTCCAGGCCCTGCCACATGGACATACCCTTCAAAGCAATGCCCTTAGTTCTAGGTCTTTCTGTATTTCTGTCCTCCTTTGGGCAATCTGTTATTATCCTAGAAATCAGAATATATACATTGGAGTATTAATAATTAAAACTTTTGGGCAATAGATCAATACTGGTTCCATATCTGGGCCTGATACTCTATTACCCACACATCAGCTCTTTTAACCCTTTTAATTATTCTGAAAAAATATTAAATATTACTGTTTCACTAATATTTCAGATGTGGAAACGAGGACTCAGAGAAACCAAATAACTAGCTCAAGGCTGCCCAATATGCTACGGGGCCTCAAAGCTGAGGCTCATTCCACTAAACATTTCTACCCCTTCTTTGAAAGAAGGCTCAGCATCTCTCCTCAGCCCAGACAGAGCCTGGTGTGTGGCAGCCTAGCAACTGTTTCCAGATGATCCTCTCTTCAGGAGTAAGATATTAATCTGGAATAAATGGCCCTGATAAGTGATGTCTTTTTCTCACCATGTACAGGGCCTTGCTGTCCCCAGTGGCATCCCCACAGAATAACAAATCAAATCCCCATTCATTTCCATATGAGGATTGATGAGGAGGGGTGCTTTCTTCCTAAAACTGTATAAATGTGTGACTCAAATCAATGTACAGGAATCAGCTGAGCACACTCCCGTATTTAGCCTGAGTGTGACTGGGTTAACTCCCAAGGGAACACTTAGAAAAATCTTACAAACAACCCCAAAGGATTAGAATGCAAGTACCTTTTTATGACAATTGTCAAGTCCCCAGGATAAAATTTACACGTCTTTTATCTATTAAGTCAAGTTATTGCCAGTCCACTTCACTTACCTAGGTTCTTTAGATTTTTGAAGGACAACTTTCAGTCAATTTGCCAAAAAAATCTTCTCTGAAGAAAAATCTCTCTCTGTTTTTTGTCCTCGTCGTCCTCCACCTCCCTCTTCTCTCTCTTTTTCTCCTCCTCCTCTTCCTTCTCTCTTTCTCTCTCTTTCTCTCTCTCTCCTCCTCCTCCTCCTTCTTCTTCTTCTCTCTCTCTCTCTCTCTCCTTTCTCTATGGAGTCTGGTAAGTCAATCATCTGAATTTGAACTGTACTAAAAATAAACTTGCTTATTTTCACAAATCCTTTAAAAAATTACTAAACATTCATTCTAGGCCAGATACTAGCACATGAAATCACAACAAATCTCCCATGTGCTGAATGAAATAGTAATGCTTTCCAGATTGAAGAGCATTTCAAAGTCAGATAATTTCTTTACGACCAGTTTACACAAATAGAAAAGAGCGAATGTTAGAGTGATGTTTTTAAGTTTCACGGCTGGCTTTAAGGACAAAAGGGTTCTGGTTTCTATGACCTGCCTTGGGAAACAGGGATTTTAGTTTCTTGAAGAAGAAAGGGACTGAGAATTAGGAGGATAAGGGAAAGTCAGAGAAAAACTTTTGCTTCTGAGGCCTTCATTTCAGGGAACTGTTTTCTGAGCCCCCAACACAGCTATGAGAAACCCCGGCAGGAGCCAAGTGAATTTCCTTCTAGCCATGCACCTCCTTTCTCATTTCCTGTCCCATGTCTGGTCCTGAGATTTTTTCCTCTTACATGGCCTCTCTATGCTGTTCCCATACCATAGGCAATTAGCTCTTCTGTGCACAGCAAGTGAGCTGTGAATGGGGGCTCATCCTTTGAGCTGTGAATGGGGGCTCATCCTTTGAACTCTGCCATGCACCATCATTTGGTTAGAAGGACTTAAATCACGGAAGCCATACTCTCAGCTGCTCTTTGTAGGCTGATGGAAACTCTGCCTGGGAAAAGAAAGCACACTTCAACATGAAAAGATGGAGAAAAAGGAGAGAAATCAAGAGAAAGAACTCAGTTTGCTTTTCTTCCTAGGTGCTTGACTTGTAACCTCTCCCCCACTTTGGAGAGCCCAAGGCCCTGGTCAGTGGTTAGCTCTCCTTCCCTGCTAGGCCAGGCCTCTCCTTCTTAGAAGTCAATATTTCCGAGAAGGCAGCCCTAATATTATCACCTCAAGAGCAGATGGTCACTAATTGCCACAAGTAAACAAACATAGGCTGCAACAGATACATCTTGTAACTCTGACTATCCTTAATTTTCAGGAACACCAGGGGTACCCATCTTCAATTAGTGGAACGTTGTGAGGCTGGGAGCAGAACTCAGGGAGCCGTACAAGGCAGGCCATGCAAGGGACCAGACCCGCATCCGGTAGACCCCAGACCCAGGAGGAAAAATTCAGGAAGTCACTTAACCTTGTTGCCTTTGTTTTCTCATCTGTAAAACAGTGGGTAATAAAATCTCTCAGCTTCCTCACTGGGTTTTATGTGAGTGAACTAATTAATGATTGTATAAAGCCTAATACAATGCAACATGTAATTGAAAAGTTTAATCATTGAGGTAATAGTCCAATAATAGTGCGTTGCAAAGTAGTGACAAATAGCGCTTTTAAAACGCAGCTATTACTGTTTTGATATTTTCTCTCTGATCTGCATTTTCAAATTAGAAGCATATATAATTTCAGTTTTATGCCCATTTTTATAATATTGTTTAATTCTACCAAGCTGCCTTCTCTATTGTTTTCACCGTGATATTTCAAGCAAGCAGAGAATCACTGTGAATCTCAGCAATAACTGAATGCTCTAATTAAAACTTCTTATGCCCAAGAGTCCTAACACCAAACTGGTTGGTCAAGAATCTGCCCAGGCCTTATGCAGCTGGAGAACTCACTCTTTTCATTTTCCAAATTAGATAAAATGAAGTCTCTCCACTCACAATTTCTTGCCCCTTTGACCTTCTCGTTGTTCCGGTAAGTTCTTACTTTGCTTTTCTCTATTTCTAAGCCTTTGCACGAACTGTTTCCTCCGCCTGAAATGCCCTGTTCCCTCCTTCACAGCAATGCTTCTTTCTGGAAGGTTCCTACTCCTTTTTCAAAAAGTAGATGAAGGCTTATTCTGTGACACTTTCTCTGATACCTACAAGAAAACCTAGGATCTTCTCATCTCCGCAATTTCTCTTGCACCCAGAGGTACCTTTGTTACAGGAATTATCTCTGTGTATTGCTTTGTTAACTACCGATTCCCTCACCGGACACTTGCTCACCTAATAACAAGAACTGCCTCTGCTAATCTGTGTGTCTCCCTTTCCTGGTACTGCAAATGGCACAATGTAAGTGCTCAATAAATGTTTTGGTAGTGACCAATAAAGTACAAATTCTCTAAGTGTGTTGTTGAATCAATCATAGCCCTATGTCATTCTATATGTCCTCTTTTGCTGACTATTTTATTATGTGAGTCTGAGAAAAAAAAATGTGGTTTTAGGAAGTATTCTCTTGATGTCGACCCAATTGGGAACGACATCAAGCTCAAATTCTTACAAGAAAAGTCTATCATGAACTGGAGCCTGCTTACTTTTCTAAGTTCAAAACTGATCCCTGCCCTGAAGACAACACCGACTGGAATCACACCAGACTTCCAGCAGCTTGCGGGATCAGCCCTGCCTGAGCCTGCCTGCCTGCCAGGCTTCTGGAAGGGCCTTTCCACTCTCCTCGAGAAACTCCTACTCATCCCTCAGTTCACTTCCCATCCCCTCTCTGTGAATGCCCTGTTGTGTACTGTCCCACCTTGGGGTGGGGGGTTATTCTTTGTACTTCCCCAGGGTCTTTACAAATGGCCACCTCACATATCTCACTATCCTAAGTGCGTATTTATACACCTCCTGCCCTTCAAGTTTGGAGCTTACTGCAGACAAGGACAGTATTTGATTCTGCCTTGAAATAGCAGATCTTATTGCAGGGCCTGACACGTAGTTAAAGTTCAATTAATAGTTGTCAAGTGAATGAATGAATTGGTGGGAGCTCTGCCTATTATGCAGGCTGAAGAGAAGGAGATAAAAATTCCAAAGTCCTAATTTTCTACTCTTTAACTGCAGGCATAAAATTTTCCATTTCTCTTAGTTTATTTTAAGATGTATTTGAATAAGCACTGAATGTATCTTTACTAAATTTACTTTATACTCTTTCCCTAGGACGAAATAAGTCTGTGTAACACACTTCCTTCATTCATTATGCCCCCAAACACCTCACTATACAACCTTATGTTCCCCTCTCTCTGCTAGTTTTAGAATCATTTCCAAGATAACTTTAAAACGAGTTATTTTTTGGCCTATACAACTCCAATCAAGAAAAATACATTTCTCAACCACACACGAGAACTATCTCTCTTATCTGTGGTTTGAAGAGTTGGAGAACGCAGCAGTGATTCAGAGCATTCAGGAGCAACTCCAGTGCATACCAAAGTTTAAAGAACCCTAAAGACTGAGGAGAGATCTGTGAAATGCATAGGAGTTAAAAATCTACTATCCTATCCTACTTCTCTAATCCATATAATGTAGGAAAACGTCATTTATTTGCATGAGACTGACAGACTCATAAATTTTTCTATTCCTTTTCCTGAACCATTTCATCATGCAGCTTAAAGATGACTGCTAATTAAAACCAAATGCAAGCATGGCTGAGACCATCTTCTTCTAGAATTCTTAAGTAGAAAATGAGAAACTGAAAGGATTCTTTAACAGGTTGTGGAGAAAAATGGGACCTCTTCATTTTAAAGGAAGACCCTTCTCCAAAGCTGAACATAGTTAGAAATATATATATATATATACATGTGTGTGTGTGTGTGTGTGTATTCATGTGTGTATGCATATATGAATCAAGCTAAGACCATCACCCCCACCATCATCATCATCAACGTGCATCTACTGAGCGCCATTTATTAATAGCTCACTGGACTAGATGGCATTTCCTTTACCAGAGGCTGGCAGAACAGAATAAGTAATCACAGATTCACTGAAGGAAGGGGCTAAGGGGCACTCCTTGAAGAAGCCTGTAAGGTATTGTTATCAACATCATCCAGAGACTCCAAGCCAGAGCTCCACGGGGAAAATTAAAGTCAAATTCCTTTGATGTCATGTAAAAGAGAAAAAGCTTTGTCACCGAGAGAAAACTTATCAGTTATTTATAAATACCTCCAAAGATCATATAATAAGGTCAAGCCATAAACTTCTTTAGCTCTTTTCATGTTATGTTAAATAGGCCGTGGAGCCCTCGTCTTCTAAGCAGCATCAATGCTTCTCCTAATGGTAATAATCCTCACACCTGTCCACAGAGACGGTCTGATGCTGCCCACAATAGCTGGACTGATTGTGCCATTGTACAGCTGGCCCTTTTAGGAGAGAAAGCCAATAATCACTTCATAATAGTTTTGCCCCATGGGATTTTTATCTAGCTTGTTTCCAGATCAAGAGAATTTTCTCAAGCTGGACTGCACAACTTTGTATAAGAGAAGAGAACCACTGCTATAGTGATCTTCCTTGGTTTCCAGGATTTCTCTTTGCAAGAAAATGACTTTGGGGAGCAAATCCATAGAGTTAAGCACAGTCCTTTTTCAACCCCAAGCTGCCTTTTCCATATTCTCTTCCCACTGGGCTACTTCTTCCCTTTTTCCTTTCATCCTTCCTGCTCTATCCACCCTCCTCCAAGAATACACCCAGCAGAGGTGCTCACACCGGCTATCTACAGCTGCCTGTGAATATCACTCACAGCTATCTCTTTAACAGAACTGTTTAAGCCTTCTTTTTAATATCCCCATGGCATGCTTAGAATCCTGCTAAAAATATTTTATATAGCACTGAATGAACAGGAAAAAAATCTTTTTACAGCAGGAAATCATACCCTTTTGCAATCAAAATTAGGTTTCTAGCCTTTCTATTTAAATTAGTACTGCTTAGATTAAGCGGCAATTTGCATCACTACCAGTCACCCCAAGTAATTTACCCATGCCACTCCTTCCTCTCATCCTCCTGTAAGGCAGCCGTTTCCTTGTTGCAGAAACTGAATAATCTATGCTCTTCGCTTCCCCTTAGAGCAATGGTTCTCAACCTTCTTAATGCCTCCTCATGCCACAACCCTTTAATATTATAGTTCCTCATGTTGTGGTGACCCCAAACATAAAATTATTTTCATTGCTATTTCATAACTGTAATTTTGCTACTGTTATGAATCATAATGTAAATATCTGATATGCAGGATGTATTTTCATTATTACAAAGGGGTTGTGACCCATAAGTTGAGGACCGCTGCCTTAGAGGGTATGGAGGCCCTTGAACTCTAACCTTTCCAAGTAAGGCTCTGTCAGAAGCTGCTCATCAGAATGAAACACAAGCATGTTGAGATATTCCAGATGCCTTCTATTCAAGATATTATTTTTACCCTGTGTAAGAGATATAAATAAATCTGACTTTTGTCTTGATTCATTCACTCCTTGGATAATCACAAATGAATAGTTTATTTTTTCTGAATAAAGTATCTTAAAAATTCAGAAACCATATGTATATTTTTCTATGTATATGTGTATATAGAAGGATGTGTGTGTTTATTTTTTTTTATTTCAAATAATCCTGCATACCTTCTTTTTTTAATTTTGGATTAATATGCAAGTACTATAATTAGTTTACTTTGTTTGCATTTATAAGGGAAAGTCTAGGTTGTAGTTATATTCTTGTTGACCGTGAAGTTCAGTTTATACTTCTGAATTATCACTGCACAATATCAGATCATGTTAAAGAAAGTTGATTCAATCTTAGGAAATATCTTTGTGCTTTAAGAAAACTTAATAGTTTTTATCATAAAACTTTAAACAAAAACTGAAGTGTTTAGAGTTATAAGATATATTTAATTATGTGATCCTTGAAATAGACTATGAATATTTGTCCCTATGATAAGAACTACAAGTATTTTAGATATTTGAAGTTTTAGCGGAATAAATGTATGGCTACTCTAACTGAGCACTTATATGAAAAGAATATTGATTTGGATTATGACTTAAGTAACTCAAGATCATAAGAGTGCTGGTATTGGAAAGAAGGAGACCTTAGAGATATTTCTGGCATATTAGAATTTGTAGAAAACATTCTTTTAATAAATGTGAAGGAATTCTCCAACAGTCCTATGGGCACTTAGGATAAAGCAACAAAGATTCTCATATCTTTGGTGCAACTTTTAATTTCCCTGGGGGGAACATTTTCTGCTAGTCATTGGCATGGAAACTTTAATTTGCAATCCTCTAAACATAAACTCATTATCACACCTTACATGTAATAACAATGTGGAAGGCAGCCTGAAGAAATGATGCCTACACCACTGTGCCTTTCTCTTACTGACATTGCTTCATTACAAAAGCATTTCTTGGGCACGTACTAAGCACCAGTCATTGTGGGGTAAACTCCCACAAAAATTAAATGAAATGTGATCTTTTAATTCCAGAAACTGAGCAGAAGGACTTGTGAGTATTATGCACTTTTGTTGAAACCTAAGCAACCTGGGAAAACAGGGTGGGGGCCTACAGGCCAGGCTTAACAACCTCCTACAGGGAACCCCAACTGTGTAGTCAAGTCAGCCTACCAAATAAGGGTTGAAACGGCCCATCTGTGCAGAGGACATAACCCAAAGGTTGATGTGAGTGAAAAGAAAAACTTCATGGTAATGATGTGAGTAAAACACTCTATCGTTAACTACGGGGTCTCCAAACCATAAGAAAACAGTCATGGAGCCTGCTTCTCAGAAATTTAATTGAGTACATAGAAGAAAAAGGTTTTACTCCTCTGTTTATCCTGACTTTTAACTTTAACAATAGAAGTCAGATACTGTATAGTTCTTTTAGGTCTTCAGAGAGGAACAGCCTGAGGCTAGCTTACCATGGTTGCCTTACTTTCCTGGACTTTCTTTAGGCTAATCTTATGATGGTTATCTCACTTTCCCGGACTTTCTTTCTTTTCTATAGTTTAAGATAACAATTGAGGATGTTAGGATTATTGATCAATGTGGTATACATGACTAGCTCCCAATAAAAGGGAGTGAAAAATAAAGACATTTTGCTACATGCCATCTAAGAGTGTGTAGTCGTTTCTTGCTTTCATACAATTCTAGGAGTGAGCTTGCACCTGAGGCCAAGCCATCCTTCTCACGAAATTCACCCAACAATTGGCGATGAAGATGGGATGCATGGAGACCTCCAGGAGGACTTTGCGACCCTCAGGTCAAGGACGGCTGCCCTTCCCCGGAAATGTCCCTTGATTCTTCACTTGAAGCCGCTTGAGGTAAGCTCTCTCACTCCAGAACCAGATGGTACGGTTTTCTGTGCAGTGAGTACACGAGACTTCCGTCCTTCTCTCCCCGCAAGAAAGAACTTCACCTAACAAGTCATTATTCAGGGTGGTGCAGATTTCAATCCTAAACCTTAATAGCCAAGGATTCTGATGGCAGAGCTTACGTTTTTTAAGGGAGTCAGATTACAGGTAAGCAAATAAATGAGTGAATGAAAGGTAACTAAGATACTTTAGGGCGGAGAAAAGTTTTAGAAAGCTAGTAAGAGAGTGTAATGTGATAGAAAATTTCTGACGAATTTAGAGATGGATATCTTTTCGAGAGCATGAAAGGCAAGGAAAAGCCAACTATGCAGAGTTATGGGAGAAGACTATGGCAGATGGAGGGATCGCCTGGTACAAGGGCTGGAGAATAACGTGTGTAGGGAGTGGGTAGAGGCCAGGCCTCCGGAGTCAGCCAATCAGTCCTCTTCTTCCCAGGGTTTCTCTCACCTCTCCCCCTGCATTGCATCTGTTCAACCCATTCACTTTGCTTTATTCTCATCAATCTCAAGGTCATCTTGCTTTCATGCTCTCTTCATTTTGTATTGCCACTCAAAACAACTTCCTATATCAAACTTCTAACCATGTCCATTGCCCTTAGCAAAGATATCCTATAAAGTAGTCCAAAACCTTCAAGTTTAGCTTCTATCACCTCTGTCCTCTGGCTCCAACTGCTCATGCTTCCATTCTTATGTACTCATCTATAAACATGCTGTGAATTTTGTTATCCTTACAGAGGTATTTTATCCTTAAGAGTTTGTTAAGACCATTCTCAGTTACATGTCACCTTCCTGATCATGTCCATATCCTCAAATCCTACATATACTTAAGCCATCCACTAAGATCAAGGACTAGACTTTTCCTCAAAGTCTTCTGTGTTTATGAAAACCTAAACTATATCACATTTTCCTTTCAGTGTCTAGGGCTGTCTGTACAATCTATGTAGTTCATTAATCAAGTTCTCCTTTGCAACACCTTTTATTTTACCAGTAAGAAATATTATTTTCTTTTTATCTTTAGTTAACTTGTTAGTATGCTGTTTTTGATCTCTACAACCAATTGTAAATACTTTCAGAGTAAAACAATGTTTTGTGTTTCTTGTGTTATCCTACATAGCCCAGCACAGTGCCTGGCACACAGTAGGTGCTCAAGAATGAACTGCTTATGATATGAGCTTACCTGAACTTATCTCTCTCTGATTGAATACACACGGGAATGTTTTTGATGTTATTGCCTCTAAGCTGGTAGTTCCCTTTTTAAAAAAAGTGTTACAAAAGAAATGAATTATTATGATACATCTTAAAATAAAAGAGCAAGTCTCTCCAATTCATGCTCCAGGGTTCTTCCCAGCAATATCTGTGAAATATACATTAGCTCTCAGCTCTATTGACTCAGAAACAGAAAACCTTGAGAGGCAACACAACACAGGCAAACTAATGATTTTGTGAGTGATGAATGAAATGGTGTAGAATTAGACGAGAGACCTCCAAGGAGTGCTGTCTCCCTAGCACGGAATAGGAGCAGTAAAGAAACAAATCCACTTAAATAAATGTCATGTCTCCTGTAAAATCCTAAACCCAGAACAGCCAGCAGTGGGAACTACTTGTTGATGTCAGTCTTACTAATTTTCCTAAAAAGAAGAAAAATACAATTTTATGAATTAAAGGATAACACTTGGAATTATAGATTTTGACTATGGAAATAATTTAGTGTGATCAGTTATTTTAAACATGAGGAAACTGAGCCTAGACAAGGAGGATCACTTGCAGAGAGGAGAACGCGGGTATGAAGACAATGCTCCCCACATCACCTCACTGGGGAGACGGGCTGTTTCTAACACCTGGTGACAATTTCAGGGCCTGGTTGCTATGATTGGTTTCCTTGTTGTGACCAGATCTTTTTCAGCAGCAGCAGCATTCCAGGTTTTCAGCAGCAGCAGCATTCCATTGCCGCCTTGGCCCCTGGAAGGACTAGTAACTGGGAATGTTGGGAGGCCACCTCACACTCCTAGCACGCTACTCACATCCTGCCCTTCCTTCCAGCTCCACAATTCTTAGTGCCTCCTTTTTCTAAGGACACACGCCCCCAACACAAGCATTTCTGTGAAAGCAGCTGGATCCTCTCTTCCACTGTAAACCCCTCCATCTTCAACTCTTTTGTGAATTGTTTTGCCCCTCTCAGCCTTCACAGATACCTAGCAGTGCCTAGAGGACATCATTTGTAATTGATGCATCTCAAATAGAAGATTTTCTTTTTCCTTCAACATCCTTGCCTCTGGGTCAAAATATAATCATCACCTTCCTTATTCCTTCTCTGGTGCTTCTTCCAGACATCTCTGTTAAGACCTCAGGAAGAAAAAAATAATTATACGTGTGTATGTGTGTGTAAAATATAAAATACATATATATGTATATATTTTAATACTTTCTTATGGTCAGTATCTACCATGCTCCTACTCAATCATCCTGGTCATTGAAGCCTTTAACTTAGATCTCACCATTCTTTGGCCCATCCAAAATCCTGTATTTATTCTAAGGTGGCTGCAATAACCCTTGTTTTGAACCATCCCCCAAGTAAATACCATTCCCATTTTATCACTAAGGTCTCCCCAGTCCTACTACTGCCTTCTACCCCATGCCCTTAGCCTGGACTTTGCCACCATCCCCAATGTTGTTCTACCTCTGAAATATTCTATTTAAAATTCAGCTCACAAATAACTCAACTGCCCAACAATAAAAAATGTTTAAATTAATGTCATTGCATAGTACAGAATATTATGCAATTACTTAAACAAATGAGGTAGATATAAGTGTACTGATAGGAACTTCACTAAAACATATTGTTAAATCAAAAAGTCAATTAACCATATGCTTTAATTAATTGACTTTTGATTAGAATATTACAATTAATTTTTTTAAATAAATCTTGTACAGCTGTGTATATGTGTGTATACAAATGCATAAAAATTTCCAAAACAATAAACACTAAGTTGCTGAGAATAGTCGCTGTAGGAAGAAGATTGATGATGGAACAATGAGGAGACATTTCAAAGTTCTCCCTTTCTATAGCTCTATGTATGCTGAATTACTTTCAATAAAAATGCATTATTATAATTTTTAAATATGCAAATGTGAGCAAATATCCCTTCCCACTATCTGTACCTTTCCTGCACCTTGTCAGTTCTCTTGACCTATATTTTGACATCATTGAGAATTTCTAGGGGCTGACCCCTGTTACATTTCTGTTGATCCCTTCATATCTATCTTTCCTCAATTCTCTGTCTTACTCACCATTTTCTGATTGTGCCAACCATCTTACCGTAATTTGTGATTTTTGCTCCATTTTATGAGTATTATTGCAACTGTAGATGCATCCGTCTGTCCATGGTCTCTCTCTCTCTTTTTTTTTTAAGGGGTTAAACTTATTTTATTTTATTTTTTTTATTAAATAATAGTTGTGCATATTCATACTATCATGGGGTACAGTGTGTTGTTTCCATATACAATTTGAAATATTCTCATCCAACTGGCCAACATAGCCTTCGAGTCATTCTCATAGTTGTTATGTTAAGACATTTATATTCCACATTTAGAAAGATTCACATGTACCCTTATAGGATAGATCATAGGCGTGATCCCAACAATCCCCTTCCCTTCACCTGGGACGGATGTCCACGGTCTCCTTTTCAGGTTATTGCCACCACATTCTTCTGCTTTTTTTTCTACATAGATGACTCGTTTAGAGTCCATTACAGGTTATTTTTCTCCACCTCTGCCTATAATATGGGGTTGATCAGATTTTTGCATGAAAACTCTTTCTTGCCTCACTCTATATGACCTTTATACATAATGGGTTTCATCTATTTTTGTGGCTTTAAATAAATGTCCAACTCTCATGGACACCTCAACTTCGATGTGTTCAAAGCTACATCCCTCTTTCTGTACTACCTCAGGGGATAACTTCATCCTTCTCTGATTGCCCAAGCCAGGATTTGTGTTTCAGATTGGAATTCTGCTTCTTCCTGGATCTTCACATTCTCTCATTCAACCAACTCTACTGATTCTACCCTCTAAATAACTCTCCACATGCTTATTTTAAGCCATCATAACACCTGCCAGCTTTTATGTCTCTCATGTCCATCCTTTTCTCACACACCCTAAGTAACCCTTCTAGACTCAACTCTGATCCTATTACTTCCCTGACAAAAATTACTTAATGATTGTTCTTACCCCGCAAGAAGTTCGAGATTCTTTATAAGGCCAAGAACACCTTTCATAAGGCACTCCTGGTGGTCTCTTCAGTTCATGTCACTGGACGCCCTTCACCTTCTATGCTGCATCCATTATGAGCTTCTTTGAAGGCCTGTGTTTTCTTTTTCACTTCCACAGTTTAACCAACTGTGAATTTTCTGCTTAAACTGTTCTCCCACCTCTCTGCATTGAGAAAATTTCCATTCCCCTTTCTAATTTCAAATTAAAGGTCATTTCTTCCTCTGGATCCCAAAAGACATTATGTATTCTTTCACCACTTTTCTTGTCACTCTGCATTTTTACTGTCTGTTGATTTGTCTGTTTCCTCTACTGGAGTATAAGCAAATTCCTCAAGAGCCAGAACAATGTGTTTTACTGTAATTTGCAAGATCTGAGACATGGCAGAAGTATGATACATAAATGCTAATGTCTCCTCAATCTATTGCTCCAATTTCATTCTCTATTTTAATCTTCAGACCCATGATTTATACTGTCTACTGCACTTCCTCACCTCAGGAATATGAATTCATGTAACTTCATGTATTATGAGTTTAACACATGTAAAAATCCATGCTCATTATGACTCCCCTTCTCAAAAAAGAAATTCTGCCTCCTGAATCCCTTTTTTAGTAACCTGCACTAACATACACCTAACACCATCCTCTTCATGGGTCTTCCACCCTTTATCTTGTTTTTCTCAGATGCAGAATGGTTGATTTGCCCTATTAAGAATTTTAGTATTGCATCTTTTTCTTCAATCTAAATTTTCTTAGTTTTCATTGTAACTTTGGCATATTCTCTCGGAAGATGTGAAGTCAATCTCTTTTAATAACCAACTAATAAATAAGTAACAAGTTAATAACTAAATTAGTAAAATTTCCTTCTAGCTGTTGGTAACAAATTCAAGGACAAAATTCACAAGATTGCTTTTAGAGATAATAACACGTTTTGAGCTGTGATCTTCTTTGTGCACATTGGGAAAAGGGTACCATCCAGACGCTTCTCACCAGGCCCCATTCCCCTTCTTTCTCCTGTGTTTAAACAAAGAGTTATCAAGAGTAGACAACTGACATAATGGGACAAGGGCAAGTGCAGGTGTCTATCACACAATACTGTCATCTGCAGGGGCTAACAGCCATTGACCAGGGCAGCACCTGTAAACCAGTTTGCTGAGTAACTTCCTATAGGGTTATTGGAGCTAAACTATGGGGATTTTCCTCCACTCTGCTAATCATATCCCTGTACTTAATAATTTAAAAATTCACATAAACTCCTAATTAAAAATTCTATCAATGCCTTTTCTCTAAAAGAAATCAATGTGTTCTAAATGTTGGAGAAAAGACATTGCTTTGGAGGCCCTCCCTGAATCTCCCTCTTGAAATAGGCAACTTTATGGAGACAGTGTTGATTAAAATGCAGAGCGTCTTAATTTTTGTCCGAATTGTTGCTAATTCTGTGTGATTTTAGACTCACCACTTCTGACACTTATTTTTATTTTCATCTTGAAAACGAGAGGTTTATATAAACTAAGCATGTCTTCAATATTTTCTTGTATTTAGTATTTATATTTAGCACCCCACACCAATTTCCATTACCAGCTCTACATACATACATACTGTAAGATATTTCAATAAACTTCAGTCAAGTCAGCTCAATGATTAATCAATCAAGGGCTGGCAGCTTAACTTAGTTCATTGTAATTATGCTCAATTTGCCAAGGTGTGCACGTATTTAAGTAATATTCAAAAATAGTATAGGATGAACATGAAAGAAAGATTCGTTATTCCTATCAAAGGCTATTCATGTCTCAGGTAAATATATTTTCACTAATACTGAGCACAGCACATTAGTTAATCTTTTACTTGATATTAGACAGTCACTAAATGCATTTGTTCATTAGCATTTCATGCATTTGTATTGTGGGAATGGGACCTTTTGTTTATGAATTCCTGTCCTTGGATATAAGAGTATCTCTCGCGTCACTAGTTGGAGTTTATGATTACAAAACCATTATTAATCATCACAGAAGAATTATGGTAAGAAGAACAGGAAACAGATATGGCCAAAAATAGTACTGGCTTTTAAAAAGTGCAGAGCAGTAGCCTAATATTTACTGAACATCTATAGTGTTAAGGTGCTGTGAATGTTTTATCTCGCTAAAACATGATGAGCCTTCCAAACAGGATAGTTTTATAGAGGAAACGGGAGCTCGTGGGGTTAACAAGAAAACTGTGAGTTATGTGAGTAGGAAAGCAAAATGCAGGGCCAGATCTGCCTGAATCGCAAAGTCACGTATCTAAAAGCACAAAACTGCTGGTGAAATAAAAAGTCAATGGCAGTGAAGTGAAAGGCAGGTTCTATATTCTATTGAACAAAGGGTTTAATATCAATTTCTGTCAAAATTCAAAAAAAAAATCATTTTGTGACATTTTATGTCATTTTTAACTTGTCTGTTAAAATGCCAAAACTGATGTATTGGTTTATTATATTCTGATTTCAGGAAAACAAGCCCCTTATGACATTTGTCAAAAAGATCAAAATATATGAACTTAATGATGCCATAATCGGAAGGGGACTATCTACTTAAAAAATTATACCCCCCATATGTTGATTAATGGATATGACATGTAGTAACTTAGAAACCTGATTCGATAAGTACACGCGCACACACACACACTCACACACAAACTTGCTATGACAAATGTTATCTCCTGGATGCTCAAGATGTAGGGTAACCAACTATTCCTGTTTGCCTGGGACTTTAGACAGTTTCTAGGACAAGGAGTCTTCAGTTCTAAAATGAGAAAATCCCAAGCAAACAAGGATAAGTTTGTCACCCTATCAGAATAGTACATATACATTCTGCTTATATATGCCACGGTATTTTGGAACTGTTCCCAGGGAAATAATCAAGGTTCAAGGCTATGAGATGATGGGGAGAAGTATATCAGTTATAATTCAGACTAGAGTTACGATGTTTACTTTGACTATGTTATCTTTGACTGACACATGGAATCTTAATCCTCTGATTTCTCCCTACAGGCTCCTCTGCCTGAGTATGGTGCTAACACAGACCGAGCAGCCACTCTGCCCAAAATGGACCCACCTCCCCCAATTGCTTGAATTCTAGCCATGAGCAGACTTCATTGCTTCCTTTGCATTGTCTAGCAATGAGGAAAACAGCAATATTGTGCTAGCTGACCACTGAGTGAGTGGTCATGGAGAGTGTCAGTCCCGTCCTAAGTGAACTACACAACAAAGACTCACTGAGGTCTGGAAGGTCAAAATCAAATCCATAAGTTGCCTCAAAAGCTAACTATGAACTGTGTGTTCTTTTTTTTTATTTTGGCTGCTGACCAGAAAGAGAGGCATCAGTGACAGACAGAAAGTATGAGAAAGCATGGCAACCAGAGTAACAGAGACTCGGGATGGAAATCACAGTGATGGACACACTCAATAGTCCTGCCAAACCACCAACTTTTGGTTAGCAATGAATCACTTTTGTTTAAGTAAAAATTGGTTGGATTTTTTTCTTCTTTTTTGTAAACCCTTGAAAGGGAAGAGAATACACTGGATACCATTGGTAGCTACCTGCAAGTGAGATCTGGTTTATGTTTCTCAGCACACTCTCTTCTTTGCAGACCTCAAACAGACATAACTGTAACTTACTTGACATTGCCCATGGTTCTTAGAAACTGTGAGGTGAAGCAAAATAACCTTCCATATAAAGACAACGATATTACTGGAGGCTAATTGATAACAAAGAAAAGTTACATTCCTTGGATGTAGCGTGTCCAAGAGCCCAGCAGCAACATTAAGTCAAGACGTACTGCAGCCCCAGCCATGTGCTGTAGAGCTCCATATTCAGTCTCAAGTATTTTTGGCCAATTTAATTTTTTAATTGACACAATTGTTATACATGTTTATGGGGTACATAGTGACATTGCTTCTTTTTTTTTTATTTTTCAGGGTAAGAAAGAGAGATGTTAGGAAGAACCAAGGGAAAGTTTAGAGCACTTTCCATGAGAGTTGGAGGTGAGCCCCTCTCATGAAGGAGAGAGGGTGAGAGAGACCGTTGCTTTACTTCTTGAGGTAGTGTTCTGATGGTGGTGATGGTTGCTGCTGATCAGAATGACTATTGCAATTTTAATTGGCAGGCTTTTGAGAGGAAAGACTAATTACAAGACAGAGAGTCAGCGATATGTCAAAGCCAGTTGTAACAGCTGCCAACTGGCAAAATTTGGGGTTTTTGTGAGCCAGTTATTAAAGCAGTAGTAGATCACATTCAGCACTGGTGAGAGTATTTATACAAAAGAAATTGTCAAACACAATATTAGAATTTTTTTTAATTTCCTTTCTGGAGTGCTAACTCTTAAACATTTGCTAACACATATCTGGACAAAATCTTCCCTGAAACTTGCAATCCAGATCAGTGTCACTTATGATTAGCGCAAGAGGAAAAATGCCTCATCTATATCCATTTTCTCATGGCTTGAGGGGGTAATTTTACTCTCTAGAACTCTCTATTAGTTCAGGTAATAAAAGCCAATCTTCATAAAGAGCCTGGCTCGTGTGGAGTAGGGGAACAACAAAAGAAGAGTTAACATGAAGTGTGAAATGGTTATGAATACCAAGCACCGTTTATTTTAGCTGAAAGCACATAATTTATTAAGAATGAACAAAAAAGGGAAAGTCATCACTTTTCCTCTAGTTAATAATGCCCTACACTTCCCCTGTCTCCAAATGCTTTGTTCAGTGAAGTTCAGAAGATATATATATATAAAAAATCCTGATCCAGCTTTTCCATCCAGAGTTCTTGTTAAAAGCTTACGAATCTTTTCTTAGCTTAAACCTAACTTCAAAAGCATCAGCTATGGTCTCTATTTGTTACTGTGAGAAGGAATTAAAGAGGAGCTTAGATCCTAGTGAAGCTTCTTTTCTCCCTCCTCAAAAACACATTTTCTTTCAGGGCAACCCCACGGACAAACAGCCCATAAAGGGGCATGAAGAAGAATGGCTTTTGCATTTTGTATGTGTGGTATGGAGCTCAGCATTGCAGGATGAGTTCGAGTGGTTTTCCTCTCATCAATCTGAAGGATTTGTCACAAAATACCAAACCGAGGCTCATTTATTTCTCATTTTCTTTTTATTTTATTTATATATTTGGGTGATGGTTTCTTGCTGTGGGGATTTGCATTCTCCAGCATTGGTCAAGGTCAAGGTACAGAGCCTTTGTGTGCATTCTAAGCCCTTTCAAATATGTGTTCACCCCCTGGTGTGATGCATTAAAAAAAGATACCTTGTTCAGAATCGACCCACAGGCTCCTGCATTTTTGTTTGTCTTCTATTAAAGACTAAGCAGCTACATTTTCATTTCAAATTCCACATAAATGCTTTCAGAATAGCTAAATCTGGAGCTGTCTAAAGACAGGGAAGGTATTAGGTGACCTCCCAGAATCCTCCCTCATCCTCAGTTTTCAGCATGGCAGTGGCTTCCCATCTTGTGTGCACATAGCTGCTATGTCAGTACCGAAGGCCTCAAAGTTGCTGGCCTGAACCCTGGTCCTTTCTTGAAGATCTGTTCCTCATCCCCTAAGTGCTTTTGTTATGCCCATCTCCTACCTCCAGATCTAAACCTATTCACAATAAAGTTCCTTTATAAATATGTACACATATATGCGATTTCACTCTCCCATATGTGTGTATACACTCGTGTGCATGTGTATATGAATATGTGTGCATATATATTATATGTATAATTCTATATGTGTATATATGTATATTATGTATAATATATATACACACACACATCATATACACATATACATGACTGTAAAATATGGGAGAGTGAAATTGTATATATACACTTTTAACAATATCCAATTAAGGTGATGCTAAATCTATGGGGAATCAGGATAATGATCATTTAATAAGATGGACTTTGGAACCTGATGTGGTAAATAAGTAATATACTGAGCATCTTTAGGCCTCTGCCCTATATGTAAAATGGAGAAAATAATAGTTATCACTTCATAGGTTTATTGTGAAAAATTATATTGTATATGCACACACACATACACACAAACACACATACACCAGTAAGAGCACTCGTTCTGGCACATAGAAATTGTGCCCCCCCAAAAATAAATAATATTTTCACTTTTGCTGAATTACTTGTGCCTTGAAAGGCTCAGCTCACCCTAAGAAAGCAGGATATTGAATTCAGACACAGTCCTCACTCACCTCAACCTCAAACACAAAGAAGCAGCCTGGGGCATGCAAGGTTTTTTCCCAGGAATGAGGCCCAGATGCTCAGAGCAAACAGTTATGAAAGAATTAGAGGTCAAAATGAAAACCCATCCTCTGCTCCCTGACTGATCTTTGATTTTCATCTCTCTACTCAGTTCAATTTTCCTAGCTGTACGACGCACTCTAACATCCTTAGGGCTAGCCAATCAGCGTAACCACAGTGTTTGCAGAAATATCACGCCTTCTTCATTCCTTGTTCTCAGATGCCAGAGCTAATTCAACACACTGATTCAATAAAAGTTGTCCCCAACAAAAGAAATATATTTTCTATGTTAACTGTAATTTTAATTATAGGATGGCTTAGTTTTGAGACAAAAATTTATAGAAAACAAGTATGTTTTTGAAAGTCTAGGAAATATGGTAGTCAATTCAAAATTAGTTTCTGTACTGTGAGACCTTTCCTTCTTACCAATTCATTCTCTCTTTAATGGTTTTTATGGCACTGATTAATAGATGGGTTTTTAAAAAGCCTGGATGTCAGATGGCCCAGACATAATGTTCAGAAAGATAGAATAAGACATGGATCTGAAGCTTGAGTAAGGAGGTGAGAGAAAAAAGACTCAAGTAAAATTTGACCTTCTCAGGTCTATGCATATGCACACGTGAGTGATATGAGGACCAGAAATGGAACATTTTGCTGTTACCACAGTTGAGTCAAAGAGCCCCTTCCAAACAACCTTCTAGAACAGCATTGGTGTGTGGAGCATCTGACAGAGGAGACTGCAGTGTGGTGGGTTGGTTCATGGAATAACTTTGCTTGCAGTAAGGGCAGAGGTCTAGGAGAATCGGTTATGATGGTTACTTTAGCATTGATGATGTGGATCAGGTTTACCCTCGGACTCCTAGGAGTTTGAGAAGGTGTTGATACCTAGACATGGGGCAGCCAAATCCATGAACCAACAGGACATAGACACATCTGACTTAGGGAGAAGGTGGTGCAGAGAATAGTGGGTACGTGAGTACAACTGTCAAAGGACAGACTGATGGCTTCAGCGGGGGGTGAGCTCGCCCTCTGTTCCCGTGGCTCCTCCTTTTCCACCCCACCTATAAGCATCTCAACAGCTGTCTGCTCTCTGCATGTATAACTGTATAGCTATATATTTAATATTGCTCGTGTAAGTCTTATTCCAAGTGAGTATCTAAAAGTCTGAATGAATCTCTGTAGGGAGCTGGACAACCTCTGACACCAGGTAGAAGACCTCACTCAGCTTGTAGGCACTTCTGTCACACTGATGGTCTTCATGTGTGCCTCTCACGTGAGACATTGTTCCCTGTGTGATGTTGGCCATCAGACATATGCAAATGGCTGAGAGCAGCCAGGGAAAACTTGGCCCTGATCCTCAGCAACTGAGGACAATGTTATTAATATCCCTTTCTAAAATATAGGTAGGACAAAAAATATATATTAACATGATAATGTCTTGTGTCCCTTTAACATTAACTTTAAAAATGCTGGGAACTGGGTTTCTGCATTTGCAAATTTAACAAATCAAATCCAAATTTTTAAAGCCTAAAAACAGAAGGATGACCTGTATAAGGATGTGTCTCATGCACATGCCGGAGAAGTGTGGGAAAATATAGAAGAATACAGTGGGAACATGTGGGAGGTCCACTGGGAGTCCAGAAGAGGAGGATAAACTCAGCCCAGGCACCAGAATAGGAAACAGGGAAGGCTTCACAAGGGTGTAATCCCTGAGCCCTGAGCCCTGTCTTGAGAGATGACTAGAAATTAGCTATGGTAAGATTCTTGGCAGAGGAAATAATATGAGAAAGGAGAATACACAGAAGTGTGTGTGTGTGAGTGTGTGTGTATGCTTGGAAATCCCAGCTTTCACCCTTCTTCTGAAGTTAGTGCAATCAGTTATATACGCGGCTCTGATGCGAATGTTGTTAAACTTAACACGTTCCCTATATCAGGGGGTTTGTGCTTTTAGTCTAACCTGCAGCTATAGAATCCAAAGTCTTTGTTCCCTGACAAAGAAATCTCAGGTACCCATATCAGGTGGATGTCAGAAGTATTTAGTGGGAAAAGTTATAATAGCCCTTAAAGAGTTACCTCTTTGTATACAAGCAGACTTGCCCTTAGCTTTGGCAATGTTGCAAGTTCCCAAGATGGCACACAGCTAGGAGGCTGCTTCCTGCTACAGGAGAGTGTCCAGTACTCACAGACCATGTGGCTTCTCTCCTGTCCTGGCCAGGCTCCAAGCTATTTCCCTCTGTGAGACATGCTGCCTGTGACATAACTGGGTCATGCTACAACCACCATGTGATGCTTCTGGGGACCAAGCCAATTCCCTGCCTTCTCCAGCCCATTCACCACTTAATGGGTCAGTCGGCAGTATAGTAAGTGGCCTGGAGCACAGCCAAGCAGCAGTGCCGGTAAGAGACACAGCAGCAAACCCTAATTTCAAACTCTTCCTGGTATCCACCTTGGGTCCAAAAGGCAATTCCCATTGGCCACTTTTGCTTTGCTTATGAAATAATACATAGTATCCTCCTTCTAAGTTGTTGTGCAAGGAAAGAATTACCACTTACGTTAGTAGCAGAACAGGCTAACACTGCCCTAGGCATTGGAGATCTGAGTTCTGGTCCTGCAGGGGAGCTGGTCAGATGTGTCACTTTGGAGAAGCCACTGCTATTTGCTTTCTGTTTAGGCAACTAAGGATGCCCACTCTTCCTAGGCTGCAAAGAGTACCTGCCAGCAGAGAGATGAAAGCATTCTCAACAATTTTAAAGCACGACATAATACTGAATTAAGGTAGGAAGTTGTTCATCCAGAGTATTTGTTGAGACCACTGAGAGCAAGCCAGCCCATTTTTGTCAGCAAGTGGGTCAATTGCAGCTGTCACACTTTCCACCCACGCAAGATATGCTGCCTAATTTAGAAGGAAGTCCGGGATCAGAGAAGTTAAGTTCACCCCACCCAATACTAAATATTCATTGAGAACCTATCGCGTACAATGTACTATGCTATATGTTTTAATTTCAGCGATTTGTCCAAGGTCAGAGAGCTGGTTAGTGTAGGGCTAAACTGGCTGCCCTCGCTCCCAGCTCAGTCATCCATCACTCCATTCCATCACATGTTCTGAAGCCAACTGTTTTCAACTGGGCAAATAACTAGGCTTAGTCTGCATTGCACCTACAACTGTTTTACCTGAAGCTCGACATGAAGCACACCAGTTTTTCCCAGAAATATTTTATTAAATTTCCCTTAAGGTAAGGAGGGAAAAAAAAATACATTAGTGACACTAAGACTTTTCCAAAGAGAAAAACAATATCTGGGAAAGTAGACGCTGAAGGAAAAGCAGCAGGAGTCAGCACACGGTGCCAACACAATCAACACACAAATAATTCTGCAATTATTGGCAGCCCCGATTCACTGGCTGTCATCCTTAAAGAAAAGGAAGTCAAACCAGAGGTCCAGCAATCCGAACCCAATGATCCTCTGCCACTCACCTCAATCAGTGCTCCCGTGGCAGGGCTGTTCTCTGCAAGCTGGATGCACCCAGTGGTGGCCCTAACCACATGGAAATAAAGAATGGGAAAGAAATTTGGCTCCTGTCACAGAGCACGTCACGCTGATTTATCAGCCTGAAATATGGTTTAATCTGCATAAAAATGGAGTCTTGCAAACTGACTGGGATTAATAGGCTCTAGTTCTAATTCCTTCTGTGGTCTCATTTAAATAGGCCATTCATCACCGTGACCTCCTCTGATAATAGCCTGACTGTAATATTTAATTTCACTTTAATTCTGTTGTAACTTAGCCAATGTTCATTTGCAGAAAATTACTAAGGTATCGGCTCTGCTCCCTACTCCCACCTTTTATCAACATCCTCATAAATGCCAAAACAATTTAAAATGGTTGATTTCCCTATTTGCAACATGCATTATTCAAGAATCCTATGTATTTGGGTGAAATCAAGCATAAGGAAAAGTGGACATTTACAAAGAATCTTTACCTAGACCATGAGATAGAACATTTACTTTGAGCCAATTAAGACATATAATATTGCAAAAACTCAGGTTAATAGGTCAATCAGTATGTACATTCTTTGATTCCTATTTGTGCTGGAGTCAGGCAGAGTCATCCACAGTATGTGACTATTGCTTCTCAGCCAGAACATTCCCAATCCTGAGGGACACCATGGATTCAAATAAATTCATTTTAATTCATTGCAATGTGATGTGGTTATAAAGTATGTATCAGACACGTTCTATATTTTATGAAGTTAGCATGCAGCTGTCCTCAGGAGGCTTCTGTATACTTTGTGGGTAAAGTTCAGTTTATACCACATCTGAGTCATGTCACATCTAAAACCAGTGTTTCTACCAGTTTGTCCAAGGGTAAGATGCAAGCCTTTCTGGGCCCCTCAAGGCTCTCTGAGCACCAAGGAGAATAAGGATGACATATGTTGTTAACACAGAAAGCTTATGAACAGTCAAGGAAACCAGAGAGTACAAGATCTGGAAAATCTTTCAATTAAGATTAAAACCTGCATGCAGGTAAGACTAGTCTAGGGACAGACGGGATTCTTCTCTCTCCGGGGAGAAGTCCCGGGTATTCTCACTAGACACATCTTAGAGGGGATTAGCACCAAATGCCTGAAGGAGACACACCAGCTCTGGCTCTGCTAAATGAGCAAACCGTGCTGGGGGTGTGCTGGGCTGGCAGTAGTCGCTGGTAAGATGGCCCAGTATTTATTTTAGATGTGAGAGACAGTCAACGTCGTTCTGTAATGTGTTATTTCCTCTCTTCCCGTAGCAATGACTCTTTAGATAGCACACATGCGATTTGTATAGAATTTAGCGGTGATAGTAAAGAGTGTCTAAGTCAAGTCCAGATGACGCTACCATGAAGAGCAAGTCCCTCCCTCAAAGATACAGGTGGAGGAGGTGGGCGATGACAGGCCCAGGCCAGAATCCACACCTCCGGAGTACTGGCCCACTGCTCCTTCCTCCTCACATTGCCCCATCTGTTCCTTCAACCATCTGTCACTGTGAGTGGCCATTTGGGTCAGAGCTCAGCTAAGGAATAAGCCAGCCAGGCAGCTGCCTGTGAGCCAATTCATGCAGTACATTAAAATAAGTTTCTCCTCATCTTCACCATTTAAATATTAGTGGCACCATTTTCAAAGGGGATCAAATTACTAGCCTACCAAAAACAGCCACCACTCTCAACATAGCCCTCATACAATCTGATGGAATATAAGGTTATTCTTTAGAACACAGTAGACAGAGATGAAGAATAGCGATTGACTAGAAACCTACTTCAAGGCCCTTCCCCTGGGCTAGCACGCACAACGTGCTGACCTGCCTAACAGGTAAGGGAGGACTCAGCAAATAATCACTCAACTTCTTTCTTTTCATACCCTCCCTGACAGTTTTTCCTCTCCACATCCTCATCCTCAGATAATGACCTTACTTCTTATTTCCCTAGGAGAAAAAATATGAAGTGATCAGAAAAGAACTTCCACACGCGCCCCCCACCAAATCTAGAAGGCTGCCTGCCTCTGTGCCCCCTACCCAGTCTTGAAGGAACTACAGGCAAAGTGTCTTAGGGACTTCCCTCCTGAAATCACCCCCTCTTTCTACCATATCAACAATGGTGACCCCTCTATGGGTCCTTCCCATCTATCATTCAACATGCTCCCTACGACATAGTTCTATAAAATCCTCTCTTAAACCTACATCCTTTTCCTAAAGCTTTATTTCTCTTCCCTTTGTAGTAAAACTCCTGGAAATAATTGTCTCTACTCCCTGTTTTTACTTCCTCAACGTAGTTTTCCCTTGCACTGTCCTCAGTCTGATTTTCACCCCCATCACTTCACAGAAATAGATCCCGTCAAGATCACAAAGATCTTTATGTTGCAAAATTACATTTTCAGCTCTCGGCTCGCATCTTATATAACTTCACAGTGCCTCATTCTTTCTTTCTTGAAACTCTGTCTTCCTTTGGCTTCTAAGACATCCCTCGCTCCCTCTTGGTTTGCCTCAGTCTACACTGGCTGCTCCTTCTTCATTTCCCCTGTTGGTTTCTCCTAATTTTTCCAACCACTGAATGTGGAAGAGCCCTGCGGCTCAGCTCTTGGGTCTCTCTCTACACTAATTGCCTGGGCAATCTCATCTAGTCAAACGGCCACAATGTACCACATATATACCCCAAACTCTAAGTGTCATAGCTCCTGTTATTAATTTATATTTTTTCTTTAAGTCTATTCTTTTAGATTCTGTTGTTTCACTAACAGAGAAGTTTTCCCTGTTCATCTTATATAAAACAGAATCCTGTTCACCTTTGCCTGTGATTCTTACTCATCATACCCTCTGAATTTCAGAAAGTACATGGATAATATTACTTGGCTAATAGGAATTTTAAACTTATGACATCTAAATCCATACTCTTGGCACCTTCCTCTCAAGACCTGGTCTTATCACTCCTAACCTTGTCAGTAAATGACAGTCTCAGTGTTTTTCACTTCCTGAGTCCAAAATTTTATTTTAATCATTTTAATCTCAAACTTGCTCTCATATCCAATTGACATCCAACTTGCTCTCAATCCAAGTTGACATCCAATCTGTCAGTCAACTCTTTGTCCACAAATCCAAAATACATTCAAAGTCTCACCCCAGTTCCAGCCACCATTACCTTTCATCTGGGCCAGTTGAATAGTTTTCAACTAGTCTCTTAATTGTCCCCTCATTCCCAGCCTTACCCTCATCCTCTTCTCGTTACACGGCAGCTAGAGTTGTAGTTTTCAATGAAGGTTATGTCACTCTTTTGCTCAAAAACATCTCATTGTTCCTCAAATCACTTAAAGCAAAAGCCAAAGTTCTGACAAAGCCCTCTAGGAGTCCTCACAACCTTTCCCCGTTACCTCTAAGGTGATCTGAACCTTTGCAGAAGTGCATCCTACACAGAGAAGGTGGTATGAGGGGGTGAAAGGGAGAAGAGCTGGATGGGAGGAAAACTACACAGTTAGTCTTCGAGCCCCCACAAGGCTCTTCCCCAGGCTGAAGAATGTAAATGCTGAAAATTACAGCAAACTTTCAGAGGCCCCAAGCTGGCAAATGAATAAGGAGTTTGTAGTGTCTCATCATGAGGTTCCTTTTAGTCTTGAAAACCAGAGCATGTCTCAGAAAGAACTTAAATATTCCCATGCTTTTAAATAACGCTATCCTAAGGGTACTAGGAAATCACCAAGATGGATGAGGATTTCCATTCCAATTTTTCACCATGGCATGAAGAGTCACAGAAACACAAGAGGAGACAGACGCTTAGGTTTAAACTGTGGCTACTAACTCACTCTGCAGCACATTTGAATTCTACCTGTGGGTTTGCTGATCCTTGATTTGCAGAGTTCCTTAAAAGTCCTCAGAGAAGGCACTATCTTAGAAAGTTCATGACATCTATGAAAATAAAAATAAGTAATAAGAATAAGTAATGTTACTTCTGACCATTTCACTTCCCTAGGAGTCATTTTACATTATAATGTAACAGTTCTAAGTATCCTCTTATATTCCTGTCAAGCTCTTCTTTAATGGGGAAAAATGATATCTCATCAGCTGTTATGATTATTTATCTGATCACACTTGCTACAAGTGAGCTACCCAAAGCATGGGATGAGAACATGCTGCCTTACATTGTACATGCACTAGTATACTTACTATCAAATTTAATCACCCTCACCACTATCTAGGACATTGGTTATCACCCCATTTTATAGATGAGGGATCAAGCCTTAGACTTTTGAATTTTCACACCAAAAGTCACAGAGGAAATGGTTAGTAAAGCCAGAATACATACTGATGTTCAATCTTAGAAGCATTTCACTGTGTATCTCTTGGTAGGGGATTTTTTATCTATTCTCTAAACTACTATTCTCAATTGATATAATTTAGTATTTTTTTAAAGTTTTTTTTTTATTGCATGGTAACTATGTACATTAATGCACTTCTGAGGTACAGTGTGGGGTTTTCACATGCAGTACGAAATACTTCCATCAAACTGATCAACACAGCCTTCATGTCATTTTCTCAGTTATTGTTTGAATATACCCCCTTTTATCAATCTGCTCATGAATTGATGGGTCCTTGGATCGATTCCACATCTTTGCAATTGTAAATTGCT
>CAUYQV010140229.1:0-24518 GCA_963574575.1 Galagoides demidoff
TGTTTACATGGATGGAGCTGGAAAATGTTCTTCTTAGCAAAGTATCACAAGAATGGAAGAAAAAGTATCCAATGTACACAGCCCTATTATGAAACTAATTTATAGCTTTCATATGAAAGCTATAACCTAATTATAGCCTAAGAATGTGGGGAGTGGGGAGGGGAGAGGGGAACAGGTGGAGGGAGGGTGATTGGAGGGATCACTTCTATGGTTTATCTTATAAGGGTACAAGTGAATCTTTCTAAGAGTGGAATATAAATGTCTTAACACAATAACTAAGAAAATGACACATAGGCTATGTTAACTAGTTTGATGAAAATATTTCAAATTGTATATGAAAATACCACACTGTACCCCATGATTGCATTAATGTACACAGCTATCATTTAACAAAAAAAAATGCAAAAAAAAATTTTTTTTTAAAAATTGAAATTGTGCAAAAATGTTGATTATCTTTAGGAAGAACCCACATTTATACAACTCCTAGAAAGCCCAGGAAAATTCCAAGAGAAAACAGCAAGTAAATAAAGTATAGAAAACATAATGAAATACATAGAAGGTCTTAAAGGATATTTGAATCTGTAAACACATGGAGAAAGCATCAGTTTCCAGACTTACGCACACCTGGTGGAACTATCAACAAGGCTGGTTGAGTTTCAGAGTTTAAGTACCTTGGTCTGCCTGTGCGGAATCAGGCTCTCCACAGCGTAGCTCAGCTATGTGGATGCTGTGTTTGCCCCCTGGAGACTGTCATAGGAGAGCTTAAAGAAATAAAACTGTCCCTGAAATTGCATTCTCAGACACTTAGCGCTGAGTTTGTGACTTAAAAGTCTCCATCTGCCTGGTCTGCCTTCCCTGGGAAAGGTCATTCCCAAGAGTTATAAAGACAAACATCAAGCACAGCATACTGAATGCAGTGAGATGGCAGGGAAGCAGACGGCAGGCTGATTACCGCAATATGGCCCAAATTAATGGCACAGCACAGCCCCGTTATCAGGTTGGTTAACTGAAAGGTGAAAGAAAGGTCAAAAGTCCAGAATGTTCTTTTGAGAGGTTTTTATTGCTCATCTCTTATAGTATAGCTGTTTGACAGGTCACTGTTCCGTGTCCCTCCCTGGGACTCATCTCAGTATTTAAATGTATACTCTAAAGTATGTTTACAGCAAATTTCTATAACATGAAATGTTATTTTCTCTAATGAAAAATTTATTTCCAGCTTTCTTTGGGCCAACTAACTAGAGAAATACATGGTACTTCTAGATATCTATCCATTCTAATAAGAACAACAAGTTTCTTCCTGACTGCTCTCTTTAATAAAAGTGTCTGTTTACTCCCAGCCTTCTATTCATTCTGCATTAGTGTTAGTGAAAGGTGGAGGCTGAGAAGACCCAGAATCCAGGACAGGCGCTATGACCAGCACATCACTTGCTCTGTAATCTGTTGGTTTGTTGACATAGGTGTGAAAGATGACTTGAGACTGTCACAGGGTGGTAGAGCTAAGACACCTGATGCCCAGAGAACATTCTCCTTCTAAAATGCTTAAACTTGGCTATAAACGTATCCCTGTTGTTGTTAAAAGAAATATAGTAAAGGACCACTATATGCATTAAGAGGTGTCAGCGGTCTTTGACCTTGAGATATTTACAAATTGGGAAGAGAATGCAAGAAGGGCAGTTAGTTACGATGCCCACACAATGAAAATGTCAAGTAAAGATGGAAATTATGCCAGTTGTAGCTGGCAGAGAGGACAGGGACAGATGTCTCAGAGGGAACACGGCCATGCTGACACTTCTACTTCAGACTTGAGGCCTTCAAAACAGAAACTGATACATTTCTGTTGTTCCTAGCCACCCAGTTTGTGATAGTTTGTTACAGCAGCCCTAGAAAAGTAAACAAGACGTGGCTTCATTTATTCATTTGTTTGTATTCTCTCTCCCTCCCCCCAGACTATGAGATGTGGCTTCATTTGTTCATTTGTTTGCACTCTCTCCCACGGCCTCCCAGACTATATTTCCCGACAACATAGACTACAGTAATTTTCTAAGTGCTGGAGATTCATATTTGCATGATTTGTAATACTTATCCTTGAGGGACCTGAACAAGTATTTGTCCTTAAAAATGTGAAGTATTAGTATATTCATCAATTGGGCAAATATTTAACTATTGCAGTTCCAGTTATGAATGTTGGAAGTGGGAAGGCATGATGAGCCCTCCTCTCAGAGTTTACATTCTTCAAGAAAGGCAGAGATAAAGTATAAATAAGACAAAGAACATGAACTAGGGTGATGTGATAGAGATCAGAATTGTGAGGGACATTGAGGTGGCTTGGTCAAGAAAGGTCAATGGCAAATAAGCCATTTCTATTCAAGGAGCAGTGAGAAGGTAAGTGTTCAGATCAAAGGAATCGGCAGTGGGGGACAAATGAGAATGAGAGGGAGCAGGTGTTTGATCTCAGAGTGTGGCAAGCTGGGCTAGGGGTTTGGATTTTATTCTAGGCCAGACATAAAACCATTACAAGGTTCAAAGAAGATTGTGCCATGAAGCACTTTATGAGAATATTACTCTGGCTGCCGTGTGGTAATCAGACTATAGGGAGACGAAGTTAAAAGCAGAAAGGTCAGTTGGAAACTGTTGCTGGCTGCGCCTTTGTCTAGGGTGTTCGTATCAGTTATGAGAAAGGTGTACATTTTGGAAGTATACCTATAGGAGTAACATTGGAAGGATACAGAGGTGCAGTAAAATAAGAAATCAGTGCTAACTCCTAGGCTTCTCCATGACCTCTTACTAATTAAACTGTATTTATCGGAAGGTGATTCTTCACTTGAGAAGGGCTTACTTGGTGTTTATAGAAGATGGTGGGTAAATACTTGGGTTAGTTCTAAGATCTTTTATAACCTTGAGTGCCTGCTGTCTGCTCTGTGGGGGTTAATTGTCCTAGGAACTGAGCTCACACACTGAGAAGGTAGTTTGGGACTAGATAGAGATTCCATCCATGCTAGAAACATTCATGAATTTCCCAATGTCACTTTGATTAATAACAATTATCCTTTTCTAGATACTCTTGGATCCTAACCCTGATGCTAAATGGTTTGCACATGTTACCACATACTCCTTTATAAAAATGCTATGCAGTAAATAAAATTATCCTTCTCTTTATATCAAGCTACTGGGCCTGAGGAGGAAGTAATAAGGCCGAGATTTTGGATCTAGGAAAAGGCATAACCAGAGTTTTATCCCAGCTCTAACTCTCAAGCCCGTTCAATATACTATCTCCCCCTGATTGGTAAAGAACTTACTTTGGCAAATAATAAATGGGGATTGGTAGATTCTTGCCTGTAAGAATTTAAAATTAGGTAAATGAATTATTTTGTCATAATTTATTTGAAATGTTTTGTGCAAAATAGTATAAATTTGCTTCAGTGTATGAATATAGGCATATACGTACCATAGATCATAACAGTGGAAGAAGCTTTTTCACAGCCAAAATGAGATTTTTTTTTTTTTTTGAGACAGAGCCTCAAGCTGCCCCCTGGGTAGAGTGCAATGGCATCACAGCTCATAGCAACCTCCAACTTCTGGGCTCAAGCGAGTCTGCTGCCTCTGCCTCCCAAGTAGCTGGGACCACAGGCACCCACCACAATGCCTGGCTATTTTTTTTTTTTTTAGTTGCAGCCATCATTGTTGTTTTTGGAGGCCCGGGCTGGATTCGAACCCACCACCTTAGGTGTATGTGGCTGGCGCCTTAGCACTTGAGCCACAGGCGCCAAGCCGAGATTTTCTTTTTAAGTAAGATATAATTTTTATTGTTTCTCTATGTTCTCATTCGCTGGGTACTTAAAGGATAAATCAAAGTGATAATGAGTTGACATGAAAATTAAGTTTTGCTAACATTTTCATTCAAAGGTGAATTCTTCAAAAGTTGGAACTGGAAGAAAAAATGAAAGCCATTCTCGGCCATTCTCCTTGCTAATGAAATGTTCCTTTGCTGCCAAGCAGTATGCGGCTGGAAGAAAAACAACTTGGACTTAACCAGAAACTCAGCATACAGTGCATTTTCCACCTGGTAATCAGGCCGAGAGGAGAAGCCGCAGGGATTGTTACAGTGGACTAGCTCTGACACGCACGCACCTGCGTGGTGAGGGTGCATTCTGCAGTTCTGGTGAATCTATGTGAAATGATGGTGCCGGGGAAGCTACCCCTGCTGGCTTTGACTAAAACCTGTCCCCATGCACCTGCCGGAGAAGCAGGTGTTTTTTCCATAGATCTGATTTTAAAAATAAGGTTAAAAGATGACAGCTGTGAGAAAATGAAGCCATTCTCTGGAGAGTAGCTGCCTTGTGGGATAAGGAAAACAGTTCTTAAAAGCCAGCCCCGCAGTGCTTTATTAGTCGGGTGTGAAAGGAGAGTTGCCTCCTCTGGAACTCAGGCTGAAAAGCCTCCTTTTAACCCTCTCCTCTACAATAGAATGTTTCACTTTCTTAAAAGTAAAGAAAATGAACTTCTGTGCCCAGTTATTCACTTGACATTTTCAACAAATATTTACCGAGCAGTTAACTAAAATATTAATGGCAAAGGTGATATGTGTACACACGTGAAAAGCTGAAGAACTTTATGCAGAAGAAAATTTTGATATGCCTTAACCAAAAAGTTTTAACTCAGCTGTTAGTATTTCTGCACATGAGGACAGGTCGATGCTACTGTCTACAGAGGTCATTTGGTTTATTGCTTAGGGATATGAATACATCTTTCCACGGATAACATTTCTTTTTTTTTTTAATTGAATGGTAACTATGTACATTAATGCACTTCTAGGGTACAGTGTGGGGTTTTCACACACAATCTGAAACACTTTGATCAAACTGGTTAACATAGCCTTCATGTAACTTTCTTAGTTATTGTGTTAAAACATTCATATTCTACTCTTAGAAAGATTCACTTGTACCCTCATAAGATAAACCTCAGAAGTGATCCCTCCAATCCCCCTCCCTCCACCCATTTCCCCCTCTCCTTCCCCCCCCATATTCTTAGGCTGTTATTAGGTTATAGCTTTCGTATAAAAGATATAAATTAGTTTCATAATAGGGGTGTGTACATTGGATACTTTTTCTTCCATTCATGTAAACATGAAGGACATAAAGTCTCCATCTTTCTTTATGGCTGCATAGTATTCCATGAGTTTGATGGACGGTAACCAACTCCTAACAGTGAGCAAACTGATGAAGAGTTTTCACAAATCTTAGCCCTCAAGTGTGGCTTATGTTTAGGATAACTGCTGCCCAGGACTCTGACTGGACTGTGGCTGAGATGCAGTGGACTCTTCCTCAGATGAAACCGACACTGGGACTTTCTCTATTGATTTTTGACCACTTGATCAGTGCCATTCTATTTAACACTGGCATCTTTTTCTGGAGGCCTCTGGAAGAGGTAAGGAGAGGGAAGTATAGTACCTAGCCAGAGGCTGACCTCTGTTTAGACACATCCTTTGAGGATTATAGTATAGAAAAAGGAAGGAATTTGGTGCTCTATGGCAATTCCCCCCTGCATAAAAAAGAAATAAGAGATGTTATAGAAAGAGTGTGGTAGTTTCTGAATTGAACATAGTCTCACCATATGATCCAGAAATTTCAATCCTTGGTATTTACAGAAATAGGTTGAAAAGTTACATTCACACAAAAACCTGCACACGGGCTGGCCAGGTGTGGCTCACACCTATAATCCTAGCACTCTGAGAGGCTAAGGTGGATGGATTGTACAAGCTCATGTTCAAGACCAGCCTGAACAAGAGTGAGACCCCATGTCTAGAAAGTAGCCAGGCATTGTGGTAGGTGCCTATAGTCCCAGCTACTCCGGAGGTTGAGGGGAGACGATCCCTTGAGCCTAAGAATTTGAGGTTGCTGTGATCTATGATGCCATGCCATGCTACCCAGGGTGACAGAGTGAGATTCTATCTCAAAAAACAAAAACCCTGCACATGAACATTTATAGCAGCTTTTTGCATAATTGCCAAAACTTGAAAGCAACCAAGATGTCCTTCAGTAGCTGATTGGATAACTAAACCATGGTATATCCAGACAATGGAATATTATTCTATGCTAGAAAAAAAATCGAGTTATCAGGCCATAAAAAGAAATAGAGAAAGATTAAATGCCTTTTACTAAGTGAAAGAAGGCAATCTGAAAAGTCTGCATGGTGATGATTCCACCTATGCAACATTCTGGAAAAGCCAAAAACTCTGACGACACTAAAAGATCAGTGGTTGGCAGGGGTTAGTGAGGTAGAATACTCACATTTTATTCCAGAGGATTTTTAAGACTATGAAACTATTCTATATGATATTGTAATGGTGGGTACATCTCATTATATATTTATCTAAATCCATAGACTGCACAATCAAGAGTGAACTTTAATGTAAACTGTGAACTTGGGATGGTAATGACATGTCAATACAGGTTCATTGACTGTAACAAATGGACCACTCAGGTGGGGATGTTGTTAGAGAGGAAGGCTGTGTGTGGGGAGGTGGAGAGAGCAAGGGGCATATGAGAACTCTCTACTTTCTGCTTGATTTTCCTGTGAGCCTAAAACTGGTCTAAAAAGTAAACTCTATTTTTTAAAAAAAAGAAAGAAAAGAAAATGAGACCCATATTTAAACCTCAATTGAATAAGCGAGGCAGTGTGTCTCTTGAGGTCTCTGATTGTGCATAAAAAGTATTCAAAAAGCCTGTCTGAGCACTGCAAGTCTTCCACACTGTTATGCCACATTGACAGATCAGCGTGCTAGAGCTGTAAGAGCAAAGGCCGCTGAATAGTTGTGGGGCACAGCCTTTGTCTTCAACTAAATTTCCTGAAGCATTCTGTGCCCATGCAAATCTAAGTTTACTGATATTGGGAGGTTTAAAAACATTCTCAATCTATTACCAATCTTCTCTATTATTAATGCCATTGGCCTATTTTGATTTCTAAAAACACTGTCTGAATAAGTGCCTTGAAGCACCTGGGGACGTTCTCTTTCTAAAAACAGAGGATCCGCTATGCAACGGGGTCTTTCTACTAGAGCAAGAGAATAAGACAGAATTTATAGCCGCACCAAAGACCAAATGAAATATTTTGTGCTGTGATTGTACATCTTAGGAACAGTGAGGCTTTGGGGTGAATATTTTCTAAAGCTCTTAATCTTTCAGTAGCTGCCAATTGGCTAAGAAAAAAAATAGCAGGAAGGCACACTTCTGTATATTTCTGTTCATAACAGTTTTGGATATCTTCCCTAGAGAAGTTGGTGATCCTTTGGCACACAGCAGATAATTAATCATCATTCCATCCTTGCAGAGAAGAAAGTTAGTTTTTGATATCATAAATGGGGGAAATGTGGTCAGCAATGGAGGAGGAAACTGACCCAAGACACTGGTGGCGGAGAAACACCAGAGACTTGGTTTCATGGTCAAGTTGAACAGGTGAGACTACTGAATCCTGTATACAGTGCTGCTGGCTGCTGCTTCAGCTTCCCAAAAAGATGGGCTTGTTTGCTTTGCCATCTCACTTGAGGAGTAGATGGATGTACAGCGAAGTATGAGTCTGGGACAAAACTGATCTAACATTTTTTGTGCTGTGCGTTCATTCACCTCTCCCAGAGGTAAATCAGCATGTGCACTTATCCCATTAATGTTTGGAAAAGAAGTCCTGATTACCTGCCAGTTTGTGTGACATATGTCAGCGGGTAGGAGTGGTGGTGGAGATAAATCCTTCTTGATTAGGCTGTGCATGTATTTAAGGGTCCCGGAAATCTGGAATGACTGTGCTATATGGAGCGAAGCTTCTTTCTCTAGCTCCTGCTCAGAATGGGTTTCTAACTTAAACAAATCATCAAATAACCTATTCCAAGATGCAGAATTCTGAAGAAGTAAATAATGGCAATTTCTTCCAATGTCAGTTCTTTGTGATGGCTTGCCTTGATTTTATAAATTTAAATTTGCTTTGGGTTTTTTTTTTTTTTTAAAAACTCACGTCTTTATAACACACACACAATCACACTAACATATACACACACTAACTTTAACTTTAGAATGTTTGTCCTGGTGTTTTTCAACGTGGCTGCTGTTATTAGAAAGTTGTGAAAAATGTGGAGGATTGTCAGCGTCCTCCTGGGAGGAGAGTGTCGGGGCAGTTTTTCCTGTGGAGTCTGTTTCCTTATTGCAAAGTGACCTGAACATAGGGTTGGACAGGCTCTTAACTTAATGTCTTTTGTCCCTTGTGTTAGGATCTGGTTAGGTTAGGCCAACTAGCTTTGGGGAAATGGTTGAGCTGAGCCCTTTGCTAAATTGTTTATGACTCTAACATCCCAAAGATTAAAGTATGTAAATGGCAATAGCAGTACAAACCAGGGATGCTGAAAAGTAGTACAGAGGTGGAACGGAGAACGGCTTCAGAATTTGGAAGGCTGTGGTTAGAATCCCAACTGTGACCTTTAGTTGTTGCATCATCTTGGATGAGCTTTAATTTTGCTCATATGTAAAGTTATTTCAGTAAGGAATAAATGTAGATAAAACATGTAGTACAGTTCCTGCCCTATCATGAACACTCAGTCTATAGTGCAATGATAATGATGGTAATTAACACTAGAAATATGTTAACTTCCTTTTAAAAAGCAGTACCCTGTAATCATTTATAGAGTCTTTTACAGAGTTACAGAATCTGAATATCTGAGATGAAGGCCTAGGCATCTGCATATTAGAAGGCTCCATAGATGGTTGTGTAGGGCCTGAGGTTAGGCCTTTCTCTGACCTCAGCTGCTTCTCTGAATATCTGCCTCAGGTAACCTTAGCCCAGGCTCCATGCAGCTCCCAATCTTGATTTAGCCTTCCCCGTCTCATTGCCACATCCATTTCCCTGCCCTACACGCCTACACTTCAGGGAGTAGTAAGAGGGGTGCTAAGAAAGACAGGGTTTGAAAGAGAATTCTAGCTAGACTGAGGTTGGGGAGATCTCCTGTGCAGAGATGTCGCTACGAGATGTTAAACTATGAGTTGCATAGGCAAAATTGAAAACAAAAGTGTTCCAATGCATTTGTATTGGCTGAAATTTTATCTCAACTCCTTGTTGTTTTGTTTGTCAGATCTGCAAGAGGGTAATAAACTAAAATCCTTGGCTTGGAATTTGCTGTGTTAACTCTGTTCATGGTTGAAGGAAAAGTAGACTTTCAGAATCTTGTTCACCTGGGGCAGTGCCAGGTTCACAGAGGTAGCAGTGGGACTGAGCACAGGTGAGTAGCACATAGCTTGTCAGACAGTGTCCAGGAACAGGACTAAATCCTTACAGCTAGTTAATATCAGGAAAGAGCGAAGATGATCTCAGAGATGGGAGAGTGTGGTGCAGGGACTGGAGTCCTGGGTGGGACTTCCAGAACTGGAACTTGGAATCAGAGGTGCAAGGGTATGAATCTGGGTAAATTATAGTCTCAGGAGGACAGGCAAAAATGTCCCAGAATTAAATAAACAGCAAAGAATAGTAAACACGTTGTAAATAGTAAATAGTAATCAGGTGAAAGCCTGGAGTTGCCAGTTTTTCATAGTAGGTAATAACCTAATGTAACAATTCTCTCCAGATAAGGCTTATATACTTCCTGTTTCAAGGAATCCTCACTTAAAAAGATCAGTAGATACAATTGTGGGGCAGATGTAAAAACCAGAGCCAAAGGCAGTGAGGGAGAGGGCTGTCACTACTGGACCATTTATTTCCATCTGTGAATTTCCCTAAATGTAATCTGCAAAGTTATTGCAGGTGGTGCCATCACTGGGCCAGCGCTAACCATGTGCTAGGAATTCGGCCAAACATTTTATGGGTATCCTCCATTGATTCTTTCTGGTAGCCCTGGAGATAGATTTCTTTTTATCATCTTCATTTGGCTTTTGAGGAAAGTTGTTTCAGAGAGGTTGACATGTCCAGGTTACAGAGATGGAAGTAGAGGGCATAGAACTCAAACCTGGATATGTTAACTGCTCTTTATCTCCTGATCTAGATACTTGTTGATCTGTGCTGTATCACAGTCATTCTTATTGGAGTAGTTTTCCAATATTTTCATTGTAATTCCAGCCTATCCAGAAGGAAAAAGAAGAAACATAAGAATATGTATATATATAGGGAGATATATACGTATGTATACACATACACACATATATATGTAGAGAAAGAGAGCTCTATATGTACATGGATAGCTGTCATCTCTCTTGCTGTCTTCCTTCACTACCATCTCCATCTATATATGTAGTTTATATAGTGCTAGTGCTTTATATCTTGCTAAAGCATCACCAATTATAAAATTATAAAAACAGTGAGCTCCTATTCTGTCTTAAACATCTAGTAACATATTCTTCCTGGGCTCAAGGAATTGAGAGTCCAGTTGGATCACTAAGACAAATGCCATAATGCCATAATGAAGGCCACAGGTATCACATGGTATAGATTCAAGCAAAAAAAAAAAAGGCTAGTGTTCACAAGGAGAGGATATTATGGATGATTTCATGGGCAAGGGAACAATTCAGCTCAGCTTTAAAATATTTGGCTAAAAATCATCTATCTAATTTGGGGGCTTTCTGTCTGTAACAATGGTATCCAGCTCAACCCTTAAGACATAGTGGGATTTTGTATTAAGAGGATGAGCTGATTGGTGATATCTACTGACCATTTAGCTCATCTTCTATTAGCAACAGATTTATGGCTACACACAAGTCATTTTCTTTGTGTAACTGTTATGTACTATTTAAAAAAATAATGATATTTAATCAAACCTTTGAATCAAATCATCTTCTAATATTTGTAATTACTGTTAGGGGCTCTCAAAACAAAGAAGGAAGTTGAAACAAATAAGCAAACAAAAATACATTTGACCTAGAAAAGCAACTCAAGGTATTTTGAATTCATTTAATTGCTCACATATGTATTTTTCCATTTGTAGAAGCTTGCAAAATTTTGCAGACTATTTGTTTTCATCCTCTTGAAAGAGAGGCTAAATTAAAAAAAAAATTGTCTTTAGGAAACCAAACATTTGTGATTCTCTACTAATTTACACATAGCTTAAATCTAGTCTGTCTCTAGACTTCTAAGGAAGTCATAATGATTATCTAGGGCTATATGAACAATTACCCTAGGATTTAGCAGCATAAAACAATTATCAATTATCTCCCTGTTTCTGTGGGTGAGAAATTTGCAGCTTCGCTAGGTGGTTCTAGCGTAGGGTCTCTCATGACGTTGCAGTCAAGGGGCCAGCCCGGGCCGCAGTTGTCTGGAGCCATCTGGGGCTGTGAGATTTACTCCCAGGGTCATTCACATGGTTGTTCATAGGAGGCTTCCATTTTCCAGGGCAGCTCACAACGTAGCTTCCTCTGAGTGAGTGAAGGAGAGAACTAGGTGACCTTTCTTGCGACTTTATCTCTAAAATTTCTCATCTTCATTTTCGCTTTATTCTATTTATTAAAAATGAATCTATAAGTTCATCTTCTGCTCAAGGAGAGGGAAATCAAAGACGGGGAGAAAAATTAAGAAGTTTGTGGACATATTTTTAAAACTACCATATTTGCATGTTTATATTCATCTCTAGAAGTTATTTTGCTCCAGAAAGAGAAGAAATTCTTTGAAAAGGTTGATATACATTTTTATATATCTATAATACAAGTGGATTGACATTAATAACATTAGATTATATTGAAAGGTATTTTATGAAACATGCCGGTGTGGAACTCATCGTTAACTATTGAATGTTTACGTGTAATGCTAAATTTGGAATAGCTTTGCCTCATCTGAATAACTAACATGTTTTTACTTTTGGGTCCTGTGAATCTTTAAAATGATTATTCTATTTTCTTCTCATGCTACCTATAAGTAAATTCAACTTTGGCTCAAGTTTAGCAGAATTGAAAGCCTTTACATATATTTTGAGACCTCATCTCTCATTATTCTTCTTACTTTATTTTCTTATCATGATTTACCCAAGTTTTGAAATTTTGTTTCTTTTTTTGGTAAATTTGTACTATTCTTTAGCACGTAGTTTGAAACATCCTCTTTCTGTTCCAGAACAAGATAGGTTATAAATAAATAAGTGTGTTTGGAACTTTATCATTCTAAAGTAACAGCTATCATTTATTGAGTCATTATTATATTATTATGTTCAATCATTTTATGGAAATTATTCATAAGGATCCATTGGAATGGATGATCAGCAGTTACAGATGATGCAGGAAGGTTAAAAAATAGGTAGTAATGTGCAGGAAAAAGATTCAAACCCTCTTCTGTTTGACTATGAGACTTTTCCCACAACTCAAAGCATATCTAAGTAATCAAACGAGATGCCCTTCCCCTCTGCCCACATTCCTCTCAATGCAGCTCCCTTGATAATCCCTATTCATCTCTCCTGCTCAACTTAAGAGAATTGAAGTTACTATCTCTGGGTCACAGGCTTAAGCTAAAACCTTTTTGTAGCATGAGGAATTTATGTTCCAAGTATTTTCTGTTTTGTGTATCCTTCTCCCTGTCCCACCCCAACCAAGCAAAAAGAAAAAAAAGATAGCATTAGAAGAATGAGGAGTAAGATTTATATTTTTAGAAGGAATAAACAGTTTCGTGGCCTTAGAATACTTTGACAAGTCTCTTTGAGGTCTTGGTCTGATTCTATAAAATTTTCTTTCAAACAGTTTGATAGCTGGACTTTGAGATTGAGATAACTATTTCACTTGATAGTCAGTGCTTCAGCCAAAATGAAATTATGGCCTTATTCCCGTTCTTCAAATCAAATCTATACAAATCATTGAACCATGTAAAATTTCTACCTGCTTTAATAAACTGATGACTTAAAATCAGACTGGAGGGAGGGGTGATGTATACTTTATTTGATCTCTTGGCTAATGAAGGCAGACAATTTTATGGGATTCACATTCATATTGTGCTTTCAGACTATTTTTTTTTAAAGCCCATTTTTTTTCACTCTCAGATTTTCCACATGAGTAGCTTTGGGAATAGTCTGTTCAATCCGTTCTATGATAGGTTGACAGAGGAAGAAGCCTCTGATAGGTGGAGACCCTGAGCTGCACCTGGTCTGTAAAATTTATCCATTGACTTGCCCCAGGGAGAACTCAATTTATCCAGCATCAGGACATGAGTACTCATTGATTGTGGTTCCTACTTTATTTGCTCCATGTAGAAGATATTTTTCTTTAGGCTTGGGAATATAAATGCAGGCTTGAAACTAGTATACAAATAGTTTATATTTTTGTAGCAAATCTTGTCTCCATTTTTTCTGATATCTTTAGGAAGTGAATATTTTTAGAAGATAGATTTTTGTGGAATGTGAAGGGGTAGCTTATAATTTATTATAATACTCAAAATGAGCCTTGGGAAATAACATAGTTAAGGGAATTTCCCCCAAATAAAGCAAGCGCTCTATGCTGAGATCTCCAAAATTATAAAAGAAATTGTCCTCTTAGGAAATGGCTAAGAACTTCAAGCAATTCTCAGTGAAGATTTAGGGAAGGCATTGGCAGGGGTATTGGTTTTTGAACATCTTTTTCTGACTCCAATCCTTTGTTTAATTTTGTAGTTTTTAGAGTATTAAAGGCTAAAAGAAAGATTTCATCTTATTTAGCCAACTAATTGAAGCAAAGTTAGGATCTAGAGTTAAATCATTCAACTACTTCCTTAAAGTTCTCTTGTCACCTAAGCCAAATTAGAAAACAAATGAGAATCCGGTAATTATACACTGGGGATGGTATAGAGTTCATGGGATACTACAAATAAGCAACGTCAAAGATTATAGGACTTTCATTTATTCATTAATTCAGCAATCAAATACTGGTTACAATGCACCAGACTGTGTTCTAGGTACTGAAGACTCAGAAGTGAAAAAAAAAAAAAAAGCAAACAAGGTTAAAAAGAAATCTCTGTTCTTGAATCTTACATTCTAATTAGGCAGCAAGATAACATATGGTGTAAATAAAACATAGTTTATTAGGTATGGTGGGGTAGGGAACCTGCAGCTTTCTGATTTCAAGATTGTTCTTTTCTAAGCACCAAAGGAGGCAAGAAAAGCTTCATCTTTCTCTGCAGCTTCCCTTTTAATAAAAGGATTTATTTAGTAAAATTTAGATTGAGTCAAAAGGCTGCATTTAAGGACCCAGAAGGCCACATGTTGCCGCAAGACCTCTGGTTCCCCACCCTACTGGAGGAGGCTTCAGGGTTCTGTTCCTATAACTCCAGGCATAATAGTTAGTTGAGTTTGGGGAGTCCTAGGCTCAGGCCTTATGAGAGCCTGTACCTCCAGAAGGGTCTTATGTCAGGTCAGAAATTGCTACTCTAATGGAGGGCAGGTTTTTTATTTTTATTTTTTAAATCAGAAGCAAAGAGGTTAACTATAGCCATTGGGGATGGTCCTGTGACACCAGGGGGCAATAGAGGAGGTTGCTGAAGGCTCCAGAGTAAAGTTTTTTTTTTTTTTTTAGTAGAGGATCCCATTCAAAGTGTGCCACAAGTGACAGCATGAATAAGTCTACTTTAAATTACAGATTATGCTATAATTGAAACACACGATTCCACGTAGGACAGATGGAGAGGTCCTGGCCAAGACACACAACCCAGATCCAGTTTAAGGGAGGGTGCAGTTCCATACTGTTATCCATGAATACCAATTATTTAAATGTGTGACTTAGGTAAGGTTCAATCTGTAACAGAGGCTTGGTAGGATTCTATAAATGCATCAGAGCACAGCACAGTTCCAAATGCAAACTTGCAGTAGTCAGTATCGCAGCTCAAGGCTCATGCCAGTCAGCAGGCAGTAGCCCGAGGGCATGCTTGCAGCAGTAGATGATCCAGTGAAAAGCCAAAGGTGAGAGAAAAGAGACGAAGGTAGTGGGTCGTTGCCTTTCTGCTTATAGCACCAATGGTATTGTGGTTGTCAGTGGAGGATGGGGTTAAGCCTTCATTCAGAGTTGGCTCAGATGGGGAGACTGATGATCCCCCACATGCACTGAAAGGATAGAAAAAGGCTTAAAATTAAGGCTTAAACAAAAAGACAGTTGGCTTTGATTTTTATTGTGCTTGGGGAGTAGGGCTGGGATGAGGCTTCCTGTAGGATTTGTGTGGTTGGAAGTTTCCTTCTGGTACTAGAACCAGCAGCACCCAAGCTTTCTTAGGGGTTTTTCCAGAGGTGGGGCAAGTAGGGGAGAAACAGTGGGGTTTGAAAATGTTCAGGGTTGAACACCAAAAATGAATTCAGATATTTTAATATAGTGTATTCACATCATAGTTCCATTTATACTGACAAAGAACTAGAACCAATCTAAATACCCAAGGAGAAGATTGAGTAAATAATTTTATAGCTCCATTGCAGGGCTCAGAATATTCTTAGATGGAGAAATTACATTGTACAGTATAGGTGTAGTATGACTCTAATTTGGTGTATATCCACACATCCATCTAAACATACATAGACGTTCTGACAATTAAGTTCGTGAACTCAACCTGGAAAAAGTGGTACATATCTCACTGCAGAATATCGCTATCGTCACCTTTGAAGTACTCCCCTTGGTGGGCTAAGCACCAACACCAGCACCTAGTCTAACCTTCAAAGCAGTTTTGGAACTCTTTTTCTGGAATGATCATCAGAATTGTTGTCATATCACCCTGGATGTCCTGAATGTCTTCAAAATGTCTTCCTTTTATTTTTCCTTTATCTTTGGGTAAAGACAAATTCATTGGAGGCCAGATCAGGTGAGAAAGGAAGATGTTTCAACATAGTAATTTATTTACTGGCTAAAACCCCCCTCATCATGGTGCTGTGTGAGCTGGTGCCTTGTTGTGATGCAGGAGCTATGAGTTGTTGTTCAGTTAAGATTTTCCTGTTTCTCTATTTATGTTCACTTGGTCTGCTATGCTTTCCCCAGTCAGGCAATGATTTTGACATACAATTTGACCAATTTTTGAAATGTTTTTGTCAGTTCTTCTGATTATTGAACACCCTGGCCTCTCTTCATCAGTGATACTTTCTCTCCTCTCAGAAAAAAAGTTTAGTACACTGCTATTTTCTTCATGGAATTATCCCTATAAACTGGGACTAATGTGTCCCTAATTTCACTTCCACTCTTTCCAAATTTAACAACGAACTTAATGTTTATTTGTTGCTCTAATTAAAGATATAACATTCTCATGACTCGGCGCCTGTGGCTCAATCGGCTAAGGTGCCAGCCACATACACCTAAGGTGGTGGGTTTGAATCCCCAGACCGGACCCGCCAAACAACAATGATGGCTGCAACCAAAAAAAAAAATGGCCGGGGTTGTGGTGGGCGCCTGTGGTCCCAGGAGGGGACCTGGGAGGCTGAGGCAGGAGACTCGCTTGAGCCCAGGAGTTGGAGGTTGCTATGAGCTGTGATGCCATGGCACTCTACCCAGGGGGATAGCTTGAGGCTCTGTCTCAAAAAACAAAAAACAAAACAAACAAACAAACAAAAAAAAACATTCTCATGATGGCACACAAAAACAATAATACCAGTAATGGACACCACTCAGCAAGACACCACCACATGTTGACACGAACACAACTGTGAGGCACTGATACATTGCTTACTGTGCTGGCACACTGGCAAACTTAATTGTCAGACCTTGTACACACACACATGCAATTAGAGGAGTATACAAAAAGGTTAAGAATGATTGCTCCTGGTGGTAGGATTATCATGATTTTTATTCAGAATTTGCATATTTGCTTTTCGTCTCATTTATGTTATGTGTGTAATTTTTTTTAATGAGGATTTTTATGGCAAGTCAGTTCATTCTTGAAACCTATGATTTTATGTAGTTCCTAGCAATGGGGCTACACATCAGTTTGGGGTGAGAGTTAGAGGCTTTTCAGAGTGTGCCTTTGGTCTTTCTGCCTGTGTGTTCCATCATTTTGCCTGGTCTAGTTTAAAGATGATCCAGATGGCCAAAAGTGCCTTGCTGAGTAAATAGTTATGCTGCATGGTCTGTTTAATTCTGATTTACCATGGTTCAGAACATCTTGAATTGCTTTTATACTAATTTTGTAATTTCATAAGCTCTCAAACTTCAGAGGTAGATAAATGAAATTATTAGTGTTACTAGAGTAAATTACCTTCCCCGCCATTATTTTTAGTGTCCTGCCTAGAATATGATAACATCATTATAATAAAATTATTGAATTCTGGCAACTGAATAGGGTGAGAATTTCGTCCAGCATATGGATTACTTCATTAGTAAAGTAAATAATGTTTAGAGGACACAAACATTTCATAGCACAAATGAAGTATAATAAATGAGCCAATTAAGAACTACTTGGTTTATTTGAAAACAGCATTGCTTTCCGTTGAAAATGAAATAATGTTAAAAAAATGAGAACTCATTAAGCATTTATGCTTATGCCTTCTAAGATGTTAATATTTATTTCTTAATCAAGATCACTGGGAAAAGTTTAGAAGTTGGTTTAGGAGCCAATCAAAAATTAAATAGTCTATTATGTGGCATTTACTTTCATGATCAGAATATTGATTAAAGGTCTAATAAATATGTCCAGTAAATGATAGTGTATAGGTTTTAAATATGAAGAAAAGGTTGATCAAATTCAAAACTCTTTGGCAATAACTGTGTTTATTTTATTCTAATTATTTTTAAATCGATAACTTATACAATGTTTAGTTCCTATTTAAAAATACTAATCCATAAGTCAGAAAGCCTATTTTCTCGTTGCTGAATGTAAAGAGTTTGTAGAATATGGTTTCCAGAGAAGTGAGTAGCATAAGGCTGGGAGAAGAAAAAACATTCTTTACTCGCACCAGCAGAAGTGTCTTTACCATCTTGTTCATCCATTTCATCACTACTTCAACAAGTCAAAGTGAGTATGTGCCAGCCTTAAATTAGGGGTCAATGACTCTTTCTATATGGAATTACAGCCCTACTGCAGCTTTTCAAAAGAAGTGTTTGTTGCTGACTGATGGGCAGAGGCTATCTTCCACTTGGATTTTTCAGATTCCCTCTTAGCTAAGGCGTAGGCACGTTAGCCCCAGATTTAGAATGGGAAGTGTGTGTCCCGATGAAGCAGAGGTAATAAAAAAAAGTCTAATCTGGTGACTGATGGAAGCATTGGGGATAGAAAGAGATGACCATTTTCCAGAGGTGGCTATTGCATCCAAGAGCCTAGCTGAGGCAACTGCCCAGGTTGACTACTGGGAGTTGGTCAGGCTCTGGACCTGGTTCTTTGGTCTTTCCTATAACTCTCTAAGCCACTCATTAGCCTTTAAAATAAAGTCCTTTTAAAATGTTTTTATTTTTTTATTAAAATTAGCTGGAGTCAGTATCATCTGTTTGCATCTAAGAACCTAAGTCATTTAATATAATTAATCTTATCTCACCCAGAAAGGAACAAAACCAGAGAAGTTTATTTATTTTATTTTATTTTATTAAATCATAGCTGTGTACATAAATGCAGTCATGGGGTACAGTGTGCTGGTTTTATATACAATCTGAAATATTTTCATCAAACTGGTTAAATGGTAATCATGTCATTTTCTTAGTTATTGTGTTAAGACATTTATATTCTACATTTAGAAAGATTCACATGTACCCTTGTAAGATGAACCATAGGTGTGGTCCCACCAATCACCCTCCCTTCACCCATCCTCCTCCCTCCCCTCGCCTCCCCTCCCATCCCCCTCCCTTTTCCCCATATTCTTGGGCTATAATTGGATTAAGGTCTGTTTGTCTACAAAGCCCCTGTTCTTTTTAATATGTTGTGTTTCAGAGATGGCTTGTTTTGCAAGCAAAGGTGCCTGTGGGTCTAATTTCTATAACCTGCTGGAAAATCACTCGTAGCTCATTATAACCTATACAGCCTTTCTTTCTGTAGTGGTGCTTTAATGAGACCAGTGACAGGTTTATCATCCTAACTTAACTCAGATTGTGTCTATGGTGCTGAAACAATTTTAAGTTCATTCAATATAGTGAGAAAAACAGTGTAAGTAAAAATGGCTGTAAAAATGAAGCTTAGCAATGTGAAAGGGGCTTGTCAACTTATTGCATATTTGACTTTTCAGGTCATTGTTTTGCCATCAAACATAAAATAACAGCTTTAAAATAAAACCTGGCTATCTCCTGTTAGAGATGCTGAGGCTGCTTGAAGTGTTACAGATCTGGAGCTGGGGCTAAGGTGACCAAGGCTCACTCCACTTGCCCCTGTTGTTATGTGGAACATGCTCTCAAGATTGATGTTTGTTTTGAGTTAATTAGCCCAATGTAAACCTTCCGTACTTTTGATTAGTCAGTTTGACACTAGCTGATTCCTCTATGCATCTATGATCTGACAACAATATAGAACTGGGACAGAGTGGGAGGGTGTGAGCTGGTGTCTTCCAGGAGGCAGGGGATGAGGCTGTCTTTCCCTCACAGGGCACACCTTCCTCTTCTTCATTGCATCCTAACAAAACCCTGAGTACAATTGACCCTGTCTCAGAACAACAACAAAAAATTACAATTCACATTGTAATTTTGTGACTTACCATGCTTTATGTTCCTACTCCCTTCTGATGGTTACAATATGTTTCTTCTTTTTTAACCTTACCTGGGCATATTTTGTGACGTTTTGAAGGTGGTTATAAGTCTCTTATTTTGTGAAGTAGAAACCTTCATGAGTAAATGCTCAGTTTAACTGATTACTTGATGTCTGGGGAAGTTTGGGGGTGCTGGTGGGAAGAAAGGCTTCAGATCTCAGGGCCATCCCAAAGTTGTTTTCTAGGACCTTCTGGGCTCTGCAACCTGGTTATTCTCATCTGTGAGGTCACTGCTGGGTCTGCTGCTGGAGCCTGTGGCGAGAACATGTTAAAAGTTCAATTCTACATCTCCTGGGTGAAGGACTGAACTACAGCTGGGACTTTACCTTATAAACACAGATAATGTAGACTAATCCTGTGTACCTCTGTGTTAATCCAAAAAAGCAAAACAGTTAGTTTGCACAGAAGTGTTTGTAAGGAGAAGGTGGTCACCTGCTTCTCCTTTTTTCTCCCCACTCCTCCCCTTCCTTTTCTTCCTCTTTTCTTCTAGCCTTACGGTCCCTTTTCCTGTATTCCTTTTCCTGTCCTGCTTTCCAGACAGAATCAGTCAAGGCTGTCCTCCTAGCATGGGACACTTGGAACTTCTGATGTCTTCTGGATCTCGCAAGGGCAGCTGGCAGATATTCTAGTAAGATAAACTCTGGCTACGTGGATGTGTGGTGACTGCTCCACATGGGTCTCTTCCCAGAGGACAAGATGGAAACCTGGGCAAAACCCCTCCCACTGTCAGCTTTTCCTCAACTTACCAGATATGCTTCCAACTTAAGATGTTGAATTAAAGTGGAGAGGAGTTATTGACCACTCCTCACCAATGCTTCTTTATTGTTCTCTTTCCATAATCATCTAGGGTTGGAAGAACCATCCTTCTTATTCCCAGAATAGCAACTGCCCTGCCACTTTCTCCACGATACTGGTCAAGTTGAAACAAAAGAAATCAGTTTATTTTAAGATATGTTCCAAAACCTGTTTGTACTCTGTGTACGCATGCAACATTTAATTCCATTGAGACTGGCTATGTACATATTTTCAGCACCTTGTAGTCATAATTTAAACACCTTTTTGGGAAGTTTCCATAGACAAACACGTCAAATAATTTTTTTTTAAAGAGATAGAAGTCCACAAGGAAAGCCACACTCATCTGTTCTTTCCTTCTCTAACCCCTTCTCATTCCCTAGAGCAGTGTTTTTCAACGTTATTTTTTTATCTCATGGCACACTTGAACCTACAGTTAAACTTCCATAGCACACTTAAATTATGCTGATCAAAAAAAGTTTTTTATATATATATTTACTGTGCTTTGAATTTCTTTCAAAAATAATTTAATTGATGGTCTTTAAAAATTTTCATGGAACACCTAAGATGCTCTTGCAGCACACCAGTTGAAAAATCACTGCCCTAGATTTATATAATTTTTGTTTCTGTTTTCTTGCCAATTATCTCTATGTCACTAGACAACATAGCATCATTGTGAGGATGGGAGCTGTCAGCCTGCAGAGAATTTCACCTCACCTGCAGGTGAATTCAGAGGTGGGTCCAGTGATTATGGGGCTGGGCAACAGCTGTATTTGTTACACCATTTCTCTATTGATTTAGAACAATCCATCCTCGCTGAAGACTCATTACATACTAAATGTATGGATAAGGTTAAATCTACTATAGTATTTAAATTAGGCATACCCAATTACTTGCAGATGTCTTAAAACGTGAAAACCACAACATTTATTATAAAGATTACCTATATATAGTAAGTATGTGTAACTGATAAATTGAATGCATGAGTCATAAGATGTGATCAATGGTTTGTCTCCCAATGTCCCTTTCAACTTTCTTTAGTGGGGGGAGGAGTTTTCTCAGCTATTCAATCTGTCCTGGGGTCACATTATGGCACAAAAGAGGGTCATAATTCACAAGTGAAGAGTGTCCAGTCAAAGTTTTAAACATTATTCTTTATTGAAAGGTAAGACTCCTCACCATCTCCCAGCTGAGGTCTGGAGTGCAGTCGCTGCCTGTGCTCCTCATTACCCTCAGGTGGATTCTCTCCACCCTGCAGGGTTGAGGTGTAAGGAGGGATTCAGGTGTTTCTTGATGAGATGGCTTTGTGGGCTTGGCGTGGTTCAAGCCTGCTCTTTCCCTCCTGTTCCTTCCATAGGCTCTCTCGACAACCTCAAATGGAACATCTCTGACTTCCTATTCCCTTGGCCTAGGAGACTGATTGTCAAGCCTTTTGTGGCATCCAGGAATGTATGCTCATCTGTAGTCTTTTTCTGCAAGATCTTTTTGTCCCTTCTAGAGTGCACAGGTGACTTTTCCCACTCTTTTTAACTTATGGCACATGGGAAATAAACATTCTTTATTCTACTAAAGAATGGGCATACCCAACCCCACAGGCAAGGCAACTGTCTTAGCTCTGCATCCAAAGCACTAAGTCAGCTGATCTTATACCTTCTAGTTTTCCCTCTGCGTAGAACAGTTTCTAGCCCCTTGCCCCATGTACCCCCCATCTTTTTTCCCCATAAACACCCTAATTTATTAGGCCTCCAGCTTTTGGGGTCATAGCTTGAGCTCTCTGTGGAGTCTGACTGGACTCCTTCTGGTGCCCCCTGATAGGGCCAGACTTTGGGGTGAATATTTCTAACTCCAGAAAGCAATTGGCAGCATAGTTTGCTTAGAAGGCAAATGATCTTTTCTTTCTCTTTTTGTGTTACACCTATGGAGAAATCGCCTTAACAGTCTTTCAGATTCATGCCAGGCAATAACTCAGAGTGTAAGCAAGTCACAATATTAGCAACTGATATGTGTTTCTGATAGGCAAAGTATGTTTTGTGAGGCACTGTGGTCAGGAAATGGACTCGAATGACAAAAATATGTCCATTGTATGGCTCATGTGGCTTGGCAAGGAACTGTGCCAGTAACTTTCCTGCCTATGTCACTGGTGTAATAAACCAGGCAATTTCTCATGCCACCAAGCACAGATTGTTCAGAAGATCTTTCCACCTTCCAAACCTCTCATGTAAGTGAAAGGAAACAAGGATGGGGGTCCCTCACCTGGCCCCAAATATGCCCCTTACTGGGATGTCAAACCATCTTTCTGGCAACTCCAAAGATACACGTTTCTTCGAGCCAGCACACAGTAGGAAGTTGCCCTTCCTACTTGCACATCAGGTGGCACCTGATATAGGGTAAACCCCAGTAGTCCCAATGGTGTGGTCTTTTCAAAGTGTCAGAGGTGCTCTATTGTTCCCCAAATGAGAAATATCCCCCTTTGGAGTTTGATGGAGGATGATTTGTCTGAGTTGGGATCCAATAGTGGAGTTATTATGGGTCCCTGCCTGTGGACTACTGTAGCCCTAGAGCAGCAGATCTGCCACAAAGGATAATAAAGACCCATGTGGTTCCTTGACCTGAAAACACCTGGAGCAAGACTCTGCATGAAGATGAGAGAGTCCTAGGCTGGGAGAGGACTTGCATTCAGGAAGTTAATGCAGACAAAGATCCTTGAAAGGAGTTCATGTCTCTGGTAGGAAACAAAAACAAAGAAGGAGATTGAGTGGTGAGCCAGACTTCCTCATTAGGTATCTCACAAGGAGCAGTGCAATTAAGGCTCTTATGAAAATGGATGAATGAAGAAGAAACTGATGGCTTTTCAAGCTTCAAGAGATATTGCAAAGGTTTTAGACGTATGGAAGCCCCCCCCAAAGAAAAACCCAAACAAACAAAAAAAGAACCTAAACAGAGTACAAGGAAAAGACTAGTAGGGATATAATGAAGGAGATGAATTAGTCTACAAGCTTGAGCATTTTGCTAGGAGAACAGTTCAAAGATCAAGATAAGGGAGTCCCTTTAGAGATTAGGTGGTTTGTTCTGAGCCATGCAAGGTTCTCAAATTCCCTGAAACTTCGAAAGTACACCGAGAAGATGAGGTCTAAAGACTTTGACAAACCTGTCTCATTTATCTTGGTGGTAACACATGGAGCCCTTGATGAAAACTATTGTTGCTTCAGAAAGCACCTTATAAAATTGATCTTGATCTCCGTGTGGGAGCCCTTTCCAAGTGGAAGACTGGCATTGGTGCCTTGACTTATCTCTCCCAGAGGAAAATCACTGACTGTAAGTGGTGAATCCTTGAAATTCCTACTTTTACCATACTAAGGTGCCCAAGCAACTTGAATAACTATGGATATGAAGTGTTTCAATAAATTCTCTCTTCCTCTCTCTCTCTTTTTTTAAGACCAGTGTTACCCCTAGTCCAGAGACCCATGTCATAATTATCTGGGGGTATTTTTCACCTTTTGAATGGAGCATGATAGCTGTTTCTTTGTTAGACTGCATAATCAGCAGAAAGAATTTGTATCATACAAGATCGACATGAGAGCCCTGAGAAGTTGATGCCAAATGTAACATCTAGGACCTTCCTACTTTACCAAGACTGGCCAAGGTCATGCAAAGTGAACATTTGCAGGTACCCATATTCTAGCTCATGGCTGGTGGGTATCTTTGGTAGCAAGATGCCATCTTGGCATCTGTAAAACTTGGCAACTGTTTACCTTTTGTCAGATTTGGTAAAGAGTGATTTTCTCATTAAAGGAAAATTTTGACTTTCTAACTCTACATTCCAACTCTATAATTAGTTCTTTCTGAGCTGAAGTCTCACAAGGTAGAACAAAGCTGAGACTGTTCTACTGTGAAATGAAAATATATCTCCAGACAAGGAATAAGACCATTCCTCCAAAACTCAGTGAACCCTGAACAGGTGGCTGCCCATTCTTTAGAAAGGCAAATATCTATGTAGCTGTTTCTCCTAAACTGCTAGCTCAAAAAGAGTTTTTTCCTTTATGACTTGACAGAAAAACCAGTTCCCTGATAAAGCAATTTACTCGAGATAATTACAGTCAGTGGGCTATAGTAGACATCAGTCTCAAATGTG
>CAUYQV010140230.1:0-12499 GCA_963574575.1 Galagoides demidoff
ACAGGCGCCCGCCACAACGCCCGGCCATTTTTTGGTTGCAGCCATCATTGTTGTTTGGCGGGCCCGGGCTGGGGATTCGAACCCGCCACCTTAGGTGTACATGGCTGGCGCCTTAGCCGATTGAGCCACAGGCACCGAGCCGCTACATCTATTTTAGACTTTGGAATTTTTCAGAGTTTAAAAGGTTGCCTCACACCCCCAGCAGAGTCTGGATCAGTACCTGATAATGAAGCACAGTAATATTTACATGGCAAAACATATGACTGGTCACTGGAAGCAGGGGAAAGGTGGAAACCAGCACCCTGTCAGGGCAGGCTTTGTCCCCAAATCAGGTCGGTTCAGGTGTGGCCCCCATGTGAGTTATGAAAATACTTCCAACATTTGGAAGTTTGGGCGTCAAGGTGGCAAGTCAGGGGCTGCAGGCCTGTGCTCCTGAAGCTATTGAGGTGCCAGGCACCGCACCAAGGGCTTCATCCCGTGTGTTTATCACAGCGAGCCCACGAGGTAGGAAGCTCTGCAGATGGGGACGCCGAGGCTTCCAGGGGTTGAGTGAGTGGCCTGGGTTGGGAATTGAACCCAGGTGAGCCTGAGCCCGGAGCCTGTTCTCACATCCCAGACTTGCTTCCTCACCAGGGGCCTCCGCCTCATGTCATGCCTGCTGGCAAGTCTGGCTCAGCAGGAGCCCCTATGGGAGCGGGCAGGGGATGGCTGGGCTGACACCTGCCCTCTGCCCACAGTACTTTACCTATAGTGCACTGCTCAGCCTGCTGGCAAGTCTGGGTCAGCAGGACCAGGCCCGTGTCGGTGTAGGAGCTGGGGGGTCCAGCTGACACCTGCCCTCTGCCCACAGTATTTCACCTACAGTGTGCTGCTCAGGCTGCTGGCAAGTCTGGGTCAGCAGGGGCAAGGGGGAGCCCCCCGGCTGACACCTGCCCTCTGCCTACAGTACTTCACCTGCAGCACACTGCTCAGTCTGTTGGCAAGTCTAGGTCAGCAGTCTAGGCCCGGCCCATGCAGGGGCAGGGGCTGGGGAGCCCAGCTGACGCCTGCCGTCTGCCCACAGTACTTCACCTACAGCGTGCTGCTCAGCCTGCTGGCCTGCTCCGTGTTCCTGCAGATCAGCTGCATCGGGAAGCTGGCACTCATGCTGGCCATCGAGCTCATCTATGTGCTCGTCGTCGAGGTGCCTGGAGTCACACTCTTCGATAATGCTGACCTGCTGGTCACCGCCAACTCCATGTACGTGGCGCCTCCCTCAGGCCCCCTGGGTGTGGGGCATTACAGGGAGACAGGACCCTGGTCCTGCAAGGAGGGTGTCTCTTTTTCCCCAGCCCCTTCCCCTGGGCAGAGCACGATGGGGTTTTATTTCTTTCCCCCTTCCCCAGGGTGGGGTTGCCCTTAGGCCTCACTGTCTTCCTGCCTCCAGTTTGCTACTCACTCCTGACATAACATTCCTCTACTCCCCAGGGCAGCCTTGGATGGGCTGTCCTCGCCCAGCTTCAGCTGCCTGTGACCTCTCTGGCCCAGAGGGGTCCAGGCTCAGCAGAACTCAGTGGCGAGGTCCGTGGGAGCAGAGGGATGGGGCTGTGGTTGTCTGCAGTCCTGCCTTGAACCAGGCATTTTTATGAACATTATCCCTTTTCATCCTCACACCAACCCAGGCAAGCAGACAGGCCAGGCACGGGAGGCTGGCGTCTGTGCCCTGCTCAAGGCTCTGGGCCATGGTGGCAGATGTTAGGCCGCACAGCCCAGACATGGTGGGCATGAAGGTTGTGTCCAAGGCTGTCTGGCCTCAGAGTAAGCTTAGTCATCTAGTGATAGATGTCAGATTTCAAGGGAGGCAGTGCCATAAGGGGAAAGAGCTTGAGCTTAAGCGTTGGATCAGATTGAGATTGAATCTCTGTGTCAGACACATTCAGTTTTTCCTCTAAACCTCATTTTTTCCAGTATGGGAATAATACCCATAGTAGTAAATTTATGTAAAATGCCTGGTACATACTACCTTTTTCTTCCTGTTCCCATCCCCTACACATACACCAAAAAGTGCAAAAAAAAAAAAAAGACAGACCTGTATCCCCTGAGAAAATGCAGCAGTGGCAAACTACTTTCTTTGAGTTAGAGGAGGGGATCCATTCCTCCATCCATCCATTTCTCACCCATTCATTCCTTCAAAAATGTTTATTAAAGTCCTACTGTGTGCCAGCCACTGAGCTTTACAGTGGAGGTACAACTGTGGGTACAGATAACCCATCAGAAACATTCCTTTCTTGTGAGGGGAAACTGCAGCTGAGAGAATGAAGATGTAATGAAGGGGCTAAGTCAGACTCCCGGAGGAACTCGGCAGTTGTGGGGGCTGTAGGCAGATGACCAGAAAGACAGGACCATCAGCAAAAGCATGGGCTGCAGTCCTGCCGGGAGGGGGCGGAGGAGGGCCTTTCTACCCAGGGTCAGGGCTGGAGCTGGGACCCTTGCCCTCTTCCTGTTGCTCCTCCCCCGCTGCTGAGATGGTAGCAGAGAATGGGACTCATTTCTGGGCTGGGAGACCCTGCCTTGGCTCTAAGGCAGCACTGTCCCAATAGATACAAAATGCAAGCCACATATCTAATTTAAAATTTTCCAGTGGCCATATTTAAAAAGCAATAAGTATAATTCATTTAAACAATACTGTCTATCTAAAATATCATTTTAATATGTAATTAACATAAAATTATTAGTAAAATACTTTACCCTTTTTTCCACATGAATTATTCAAAACCTGGTGTATATTTTACACTCGCAGCACGTTTGAACTTGCAGTAGCCACATTTTCAGGCCCAGTAACCGCATGTGGCCAGCAGCTACCACTCTGGATAGAACAGGTGTAGGGTGTCTCTTCTCCCTCTGGATAGCAACAGGGGCTGGTCCAGGTGGATGTGCTTAGGGTGGGCAGGGTAAGAGGTGAGAGGTGGTGATTTGGGTCATGGTAATCAGATGCTGTTTGCTTGGGGCTGGGCTTTCTGCAGGCCTCCCACCTGAAAGTGTCCTCAGATGTGGAGCATGAGGGATTGGGAGCCCAGGAGCAAACTAGTGAGGGTAGTAGAGTGGGTGGGGGGATGTCAAGTGGGGACAGAGCCTGCTGTCTGTAGCAGCATGGTCCTGAGTAGTCTTCCCTGCTCTGTTCACAGAGATTTCAACAACAACGGGACCTCCCAGTGGTGAGTGGAAGCCTCCTCGTCGGTAGGCCTTCTTCTTGCCCTCTGTGCAGAGCAGACGGGAGAAGGCAGTGGTGTCTAACAGGGGGTCCTTGGTGGGGATCCATGGGGAGGTGGGTGGTGTGGAGGAGTCCCTCACTCCCAGGGCAGCAAGATGTCCTAACGGGGTGGACACCCTTATTTTCCTCATGATCCCCAACACCCATGATGATCTGTAGACTCTAAGGTCGCTCTCCGGGCCTCTTTTTAAAGCACCAAGCCTCGAGTTCTGCCCCAGGAGCACACTCAGGGACACAGCTGTGGGAGAAAGGAACCTGGTGCCCACCTGCCCTCTGGAGGCCTTCAGGGGTGTGGGCAGGGAGTCTTCATGTAGCCTTCAAGGTTTGGGCTCTTTGCTGGCACAAGGAGCAGCTTTGGAAGAGCTGCTTTTGTTAAGAGTGTTGGCTAATGATGTTAACAAAAACACGACTGTGCAGTGGCAGTGGCCAGCGGGAGAGTGCCTGTTTGTCGGGTGCAGCACTGAGCATGCCACACGTACTATCGTTTATCCTCGCCACAATCTTGAAATATGGCTATTGTTAACCCATTTTACAGATGAGGAAACTAACGTTCAGAGAGATTAAGAGACTTGCCCAGGGTTGCCCAGAGGCAGGATTAGGGGCCTGCCTGGCTCCCTTTCACTGCACCCACTGCCCCTGTCTTGTCTGCTGATGGAGGATGAGAGGTGTCAGGAGAGGAGCAATGGCTGCCTGAGCAGGAGCTGAGATGGGCTGCAGTTAGGAAGGCTTCCTAGAGGAGGCAATATCTTAGGCAAAGTTCGAGCAGAAGAGTGAAGAGGAAGGGACACTCTAGTGGGGGGGAGGAAAAAGGCCCAGGGGTCCTCAGGGCCTACTGTGAGGGGTCAGGGTGGTCTCAGACCTATCTGCCTCCCCTCTGCAGCCCTGAGCATGCGACCAAGGTGGCGCTGAAGGTGGTGACGCCCATCATCATCTCAGTCTTCGTGCTGGCCCTGTACCTGCATGCTCAGCAGGTGGAGTCTACTGCCCGCCTCGACTTCCTCTGGAAACTGCAGGTGGGGGGCCCGGGGCTGGAGCCAGGTGGGGGAGGCACTTGTGAGCCACTGATCTAAGTGAATAAGCTCTTCAGCTGGACTGGGCTGTGTCTCAGTCTTAAGCTGACAAGGTGTCCTGCCCAGGCCATGTCCCAGCGGGTCTCCTCCCTTTTCTCCAGGACCAAAAGACAAAACCATAGGTCTTACTCAAGATACCTCACCCTTCAATAGTGCTGGGACTTTGATGGGCCCAGGAGGTGTGCTTTGAAGTCAGCTGATACTGGCTGGGCATTTCCCATGTGTGTCTACAGGCAGGGACAGAGGGGAGGCATGGGCAGGCCTAGTGTGTGGCGGAGTCAGGAAGGAGTCCAGGAGGGTAGAGAAAGAGGGGAGAAGATGGGTGGGGGGCAGGAGCCTGGTCAGGTGTGAGGGGCTGGCACCAAAGGCTTGTGAGCAGGGTTGAGCTCACCAGAACTTGGCTCAAAGAATCCTCCAGAGAGATGGATAGAGGGAGCAGCCCGAGGCAGTGGGGTGGCCAGGGGGCCACAGCTCTGACCATGCTGGAGCACAGAAAGTGAGAAAATCCAGCCAGCACTTGGCTCTTTAGCTACATATCCTGTGACCTGTCCATTGTGTCCCCTTGGAGAAAGCGTTGAGTATAGGCCAGGTAGAGGGTGCTGTGTGTGCTAGCAATAGCCCTGTGGCCCCTTGTCACCTGCTGGACGACCTCTGAAGAGCCAGGAGGAGAGGTTCCCTGGGGTGCTCAGCAGGAGAAAGCCCCTCTTCACGTGAGCTGGTGCAGACCTTTTATGCCAAGCCCCTTGCTTGCTGAGCCTACCCCGGCCCCTGTCTCCAGGCCACCGTAGCTCATGCACAGCTTGCTCAGACCTCCTCTGCCCCAGACTTCCAGAAGTCTTTGGGCTGGGGCAGGAGGCCCCAGTTCTTCACTGGATGCTGGACAAGGATGGGAGCATTTGGACACCCTTTCTGCAGGGTATTTTGCATGGGGTCTGGCTAGACTTGAGCTTGGAGGTCTGTAATGGGGCTATCCTGAGGTAGGGGGAACCAGGGAGATTGTCATGTTGTTCTGTGCGGTGACCTAGGAACTCTCAGCACTTGCCTGCACCTCCCAAGCTTCTCCGTTCTCTTATGCATGCCTGGCATGCTCCCGGGAGGCTCCAGCTCTATTAGGGACTGGCTGGGCTCACTGGGCCCTGGAGCCCATGTCCCTGCACTTCTCTGTTCGCACATACCCTGCTCTACAGCCCCCAGGAACCCACATTGTCTGTTGCTGTGCAACTCAGCTGTGTTGCAAAGCCCTGGAGAAGAGCGAGCCTGCAGCTCAACCCTTCTGTGACTCGAGCCCCCACTCCACCCCAACCCTGTCTCTGTCTAGACCCTGAGTGTGCACAGGGTCCGACAGAGGCTGCTGCCAGCTTTCTATCGGAGCACCTCTTGGCATGAAGGCAGAGGCCTGATGAGCTGGGAGCAGGTGAGGGCACCTGTCTCTCCAGCTCAGCCAGGTTCTGAACCTTCTAGGCCGGGAATAGCCACAGCTTCGGGGCCTCTCCTCTACTGTGGGAAGTGTGTGTTGGGGATGGGGACGAGACTTTCTCCTTCCTCTGGGTCTGAGGCCTCCGGCAGCCCAGTGCCAGACCTCCAGGGGTCGTCACTCAGCTGCCATCTCCCTTCTGTTGTCAGCCTCAGGGCTCGTATTCTTAGTGTTCCCCCCACCCTCTCCTCTGTGGCCCCAGAAATGGCTATTTTTGCTTCATTACACCCCTAAGCTCTTCAGGGTAGCCCATGCTCTCTCCCCGTGCACTACTGTGTTTGGTGCACTACTATGGGGTCAGCCATGGTGCAGTGGGCCCGGGTCACATGCTACCAGCCGCCCCAATGCTGCATTCAGTGGTCACATCTCCTTAGGTCTAGTCTGGAGCAGTCCGTCTGTCTTTCCTCTTCTCTCAGTCCTTGCCAGTCTTAAAGAACCTGTTGTTCTCTGACCGTCAGATCCATGTCCAGATAGGCCACCTTCCTGGAGGGGCTCCATGGAAAAGGAGCCACACATTTCTCACTACATCAGGCAGACCCGTGTAGACCCCTCCCACTGCTGGTGATGTCAGTCCTGGTCACCTGCTGGGGTCTCCTAGATTTTTCCACTGTCACGTCTGCTTTCCTCTCTTTGTACTTGACTGGCATTTATGGTAAGATAGTCTAATATTACATCAATTTTCCGATCCTTGGCAAATCTCTACCCACCAGCTTTTGTGACCATTGATGACTCCAGCTTGTCTCAGCCTACACTGTAGATGTGCCCGATGGTGATTCTGTGTCCGTCATGCCCTCTACACTGGTGAGCTGGCATCCCACTGTAAGGAAAGCTTGCCCACGCTGCCATCCATCTGCCCATTCATCCCCTGCATCAGCAGGGACTCGCAGACCTGCTTACTCCCGTGGGCTATACTCTGCTACCCTCACTAATGACATTAATGCTCAGAGTGACCAAGGTCTGGCCGGTGTGCATTACGGGTTGGCTTCTGTGCCATTTGACATGTCTCTATCATTCTTTGAGCATTTCCTAAGTTACTGGCACAAGTGTGTCAGGTTTATCATGTGTTTTCCCTGCTGCAGCCCCAGAGCCAGCACCTTCTTACCGGAGCCCTCATTCTTTGTAGTGGGGAACGGTGTGTCTGGGTCCTCTTCATGGGTAAAGCCAGAAACTGTATGAAAGTGTGTGAAAACACACATAGAAACGTGTGCACCCACAAATCTAATATTCCTTCACTATCTATGTGCATATTTTTTTTAAAACTGAGTTCGTACCAGCACCTCCCATTTTAATCCAAGACCGCAGCCTTCTTTCTAGCCTCTCTTGTCCATGCTTGCATGTGTCATCTCTGGCACTGGGAAACTTACCTCCCATTATTTTTCTTGTATTTGTTTCTCTGCTTGGTGGCACTAATCTTCCAGCCCCTCCAACCTCCCTCTCTGCCCCACCATCCTCTCTCCTTTCCTCAGGCACCAAGGACTCTCCACAGGGAGGGAATCGACCGACCTCACACTGTTCCTTCCCAGCCTCCATGTATGCGCGTGGGTGTGTGTGAGAAAGAATGTATGGCTGAGCCTGTCTCTACCTGCCAGCCTGTGCACCCTCTCTCCATGGAAGCTAGCAGGCCCCTCAGTCTCCCATCCTTTTCCTGGGCTTTGGGAGAAGGGGGAAAACCACAAATAAATGCCAGTTATTATAAACTGGAAAGCCCTTAGGATGGATGCCTGACAGGTCCTGCCCCACCACTAGGCTTGCCCAGCAGCCCCATTGCAGTTGGACTGGTGGTCCTTGTGGGTGAGTGTAATGCTGACAGGGAGGGGGAAGCCTGGCCTCCTCGGCTTCCTAAAGCCTCTGCACAAGGAGTACACCCTTACCTCCCAGGCCCCTCCAGCCTAACCACTAGGTCTCAGTTCTTTGGCGAGCCAACTCTGCCCCTCCCCCCACACTGACTTTATTGGGACCACCAAGAGGCTTTAGACCCTGAACCTTCCTATCCTGCCAGGGTCCAACCATAGAAACAGTTGGCCCTGTTGGCAGCTTTGTGTTAGGGCAGAGTTCCCAGATGTGGCAGGAGCACCTGGCCATGCCCAGGGAATTGGTCTCTGCTCCAGTGGCCCACCTGGCCTCTGCCTCCACTCTGCCTGACATTTTGGGTAGATGCTGTCTGGGAAGAGCATGGTCCCAGTCTATCACTTGCTGGGCAGATTGGGCCAGCGTGGGCCCTAGGGCACGTGCCTCAGTGGTGAGAGGAGCAGGACTGTCTGCCATCTGGTTCATTTTCAGAGGTGGACATGCAGACTGTGGGCTCCTCCATGGGTCAGCTCATGGGAAGTATGGGGATTCAGCGCCACCTCTTTGCTTGGGGACAGCTGTCCAGAGCTAGGAGTGGTGATCTTAATCACAGGAAAGGACCTGGGCAAAGGGTCCCACCTCACAGGTGCACAGGTCACCCAGGCTGGAAGGCTGGGCTGGAAGATGGCACACACCAGCACCTGAGGGTGGTGGGTGAACAGTAAGGCCTCTTAGGGTCTGGGACTTCCTCAGGCATGACCCCAATCCTTACAACCATGTTTGCAGTGGCTCAGGCCTTGTGTGGTACAGTTGGGGTCTATCACCTTAGGGGCAGGGCTTGGTCCTGAGCCTTTGGGTCCCAAAGTTTTTGCTCTGGCCACTCTCCCTCTCTACTGGACAGGTCCTATAGCCTCTGGAAGGGGTGCCAGCTTCTTGCCATGCACAGCCACCACCCACAGGGAGAGCCAGGGCTCTGGGAGGCAGTCCTAGCCCTGGTGGAGGTTCTAGTTTTGCCTGAATAGAAAGATGAGCACCTTTCTGGCTGGCTAGGTCTTTTAAATGGCCCTGCTAATGACCCTTTCTTACCTGTTTTTCCAACACAGTCTCTTCCAGTTAAGGGAGCCACTTAATCTAACACTGAGGTGAGGCAGCTGCTGACTCCCCCTCATAATCCTGTGTCCATGAATTCTGTTCAGGTGGTTCCGTGCCATACCCTTGTGGGCCACAGCTGGCCTCCTGACCCCAGGGCTGCACTGACCCTTTAACCTAGAACAGGAGTGACCACAAATTGCCCAAACCCAGGACCTAAACTGGGTGACAACCAAAGTCAGCTAGAATGCCCGGTGCCCACTCTGTGGGGCCCCTGTTGCACCTCACCTCCTGGCTTTCCAGCAGCATTTGGCTCTGGGGTGGGTCCACCCTCAGGGGAAGCAGAGGGACTGGGCAGGGCTGTGGGCTGTTTCCCTGTGGCTCAGTCAGTTGAAGTACAGCTTGCCAAGCTGCTTTCTTATTGAATCTCCTGATGTCAGAGGAAAATGAAACTTAGGGGCTGGAGGACTATTTTGGGTGTGGTTATGGACCATTCCTTTCACTACCAGCCTAGTTCTAGTCTTAGGCAGGTAGGGTCCTGTCAGTCTTCCCTCTGGGACCTGCTCTGACTCAGGGCTTCCCTGCTTAAGGATCAGCACCCACATGCACTGCACTTCCAGAGGCAGGTGAGAGAGCTGGATGCTCATAAATGTCTTTCTTTTCTGACTATCAGAGTAGCCTCTTTGACAAGCCTGGACGTAGAGGAAGCAGAGACAGAAGCCCCCAGCCCCTGCTGACACCTTGGGCTCAAGTTTCACACCGTGTAACCCATGCTGTCTTTCTCCCAGGCCACAGAGGAGAAGGAGGAGATGGAGGAGCTTCAGGCCTACAACCGGCGGCTGCTACACAACATCCTGCCCAAGGACGTGGCTGCCCATTTCCTGGCCCGTGAGCGGCGCAATGATGAGCTCTACTATCAGTCCTGTGAGTGTGTGGCCGTCATGTTTGCCTCCATCGCCAACTTCTCCGAGTTCTACGTGGAACTGGAGGCCAACAACGAGGGTGTCGAGTGCCTGCGGCTGCTCAACGAGATCATTGCGGACTTTGATGAGGTGCCCGGAGGAGTGGGGGGCAGGCCATGCTCCTAGGAGGGTCCACAACTCCATGGTGTAGAGATCCATATAAGAGCAGTGAAGGCAGGAACCAACAAGTGACAGAGTGGGGTTTTCACTCAGTTTGAAATTGAGCCTCCAAGCCCCTTTGCAGCTGGCTTTCCAGCCACACCTCTTACTCACCATTCTTCTTGTGCCTTCTAGGGGTTGACAGGTCCCCAGGGCCTAGGACAGCCCAGTGCCTGAACCCAGGGTTTTGAAACAACCAAAGCTAGGAGTCGTCCCAGGCTGAGGGAGGAGGCTGGACAAAGACACGGGGCCCTCATTCCTTTCTCTTGCCCCACAGAGAACTGAGTGCGTGCAGGCCTGGGCTGCTGCACCCTACAGGGCAGTCTCAACCCTGGAATTTGCCAAGTTATGAGTGTGAAGGGGCAGCCCCCGTGGGGAAGCCCCCTACGCTCCTGACAGAGCCAGGCCTCCTCCACACTGCCCTGTTGTATAATGACTCTATGCCCAGGGCTGGACCTAGAGAGCAAAGAGGAACAGGAGGGTAGAGTCAGGGCCAGGCAGTGTCAGGGGCAGCCCATAAGCCACCTGGGGTGGTGGGGGCTGGAGTCTTCTGAAATTGGTCTGGGAGGCTTTTGGCAGGGCTGGGAGACAGGAAAAGGGTGGTATTCCACTGGACAAAAAGGAGGAGGTTTCCCTGGGTGAGGGGGCATGTGAGCCAATGAAGGGGAGACAGCCTCCCAGAGCCTGTCAGGGCCAGAGCCCCAAAGGTGACCAGTGACCTTGTCCTCAGGGGCTCCTGATGTGGGGGTGAGCAGGTAGGCACAGTTGTTATACAACAGGGGAGTGTGGAGGAGGCCTGGCTCTGTTAGGAGCATGGGGGGCTTCACACTGATGACAGTGGAGATGGTCCTGCCGTGGGAGAGGGACACATGAGGGCCCATGCTGCTACACTTCCCTGGACATCCTCTGTCCCTCCTCATGGACCTCAGGGTTCCAGATTTGGGAGTGAACCAGGTTTGGCCTCCTTCTGTCCAGATTATCAGCGAGGACCGATTCCGGCAGCTGGAAAAGATCAAGACCATTGGCAGTACCTACATGGCTGCCTCAGGCCTCAACGACTCCACCTATGACAAGGTGGGCAAGACCCACATCAAAGCCCTGGCCGACTTTGCCATGAGGCTGATGGACCAAATGAAGTACATCAACGAGCACTCCTTCAACAACTTCCAGATGAAGATAGGTGAGCGGGGCCCTGGGTGCTGTCAGGCCGAGGGCTTAGAGGGGCTTCTCCATTCCCCGTTTCGCATCTGCTATCTGCTCCGGGGGAGAAAGCAAGACAGCAGCAGAGGCTGATGTTACAGTTGGTGGGGGTGGGCACCATGTACTCACTGGTGTCCTCCAGAGCCTGCTGACACCTCCTCTGCCTGTGGACATCCAGCAAGATGTGGGGCATGCCCTCTGAGTTCCCACCTCGCCCCTGCACTAGGCAGGCATGCTTGGACCCCCAGACTGTGCCTGCCCAAAAGGCTTTGGGGTGATGCTCTGTGCTGAGGGCACAGGGCCTAGTGGCTGGCACACAAGTCAGATGACAGTCCCATTTATTTCAAGTAATACTGACCTAGTAGCAGTGTTTTATGTACAAGTGTTCCAAATCTATATTCAGTAAAAATGAAAAGCAGCAAGATCAGATACTTGATACATTTTAAACACAAGATGTATAAACATGTCACAAATCATCTAATTTGCAAATGTACAAAAATGTTGAACATATATTCTGCAAAATTTTTAGCAAGAGAAAGCAAAATAATTTATAAAAGCAAACATGAAAAGAATGCTGTCATAGTGACTATGCCATGGTTACATTTAAACTTAAACTTTTTCAAAAGAGTAATCTTAAAAACAAAATGGGTCACAGGGGTTCTTATGGAGTTCTAAGGGTGAGCAAAATCTTCTAGCTGCTACAAAAGCTTTTCTAGTCCACATACCTTGGGGAAAGCAAGGATGAGAGTGTGGTGAGAGGTCAAGTTCACATTTCCCTGGGCTCCTCCTCCATCAGCTGCCTTGCCTTCACTGGGGGGCTCTGATGGAGCTTTGTATACATCTATCTCTGTGGTGTCCGGGAGGGGTCCCTAGATCCAGGTCAGTATAAGGCCATATTCTACTTGTTCTGAAAATCTTTGAGCCCAAACCATATATATTTTTATTTTTAATTATGTTGTTTTATCACCCAACCTTTTATTTTGACAAGTTTCAACTCTGTGAAAGAATTGAAAGAATAGGCCAGGTGTGGTGGCTCATGCCTGTAATCCTAGCACGCTGGGAGGTTGAAGCAGGTGGGTTTCCTGAGCTTATCAGTTCAAGACCAGCCTGAGCAAAAGCGAGACCCCCATCTCTAAAGAAAAAACAGCTGGGTATGGCTTGGTGCCTGAAGCTCAGCGGCTAGAGCGCCAGCTACATACTCCAGAGCTGGTGAGTTAGAATCCAGCCTGGGACTGCCAAACAATGATAACTGTGGTAGGCACCTGTAGTCCTAGCTACTTGGGAGGCTGAGGCAAGAGAATCACTTAAGCCCAATAGTTTGAGGTTGCTATGAGCTCTGACGCCATGGCACTCTACCAAGGGCCAGAAAAAAAAAAAAATGCAATAATAAGGCACTAATTCCTGCCAGTTAGGTGGAAGCCTAATGGGGATTGAAAAGCCCCACCTCCATCCAGCAGTAACAAGGAACCCCATGTATCAATGGAGGCCAGGTAGGAACCAAGACTGC
>CAUYQV010140232.1:0-21243 GCA_963574575.1 Galagoides demidoff
GGGCACCTGTGGTCCCAACTACTGGGAGGCGGAGGCAGGAGACTCGCTTGAGCCCAGGAGTTGGAGGTTGCTATGAGCTGTGATGCCATGGTACTCTACCCAGGGGGATAGCTTGAGGCTCCGTCTCAAAAAAAAAAAAAATATAACTCACTATTGTAGGGTAGAAGAAAAAGACTTTCTTTCTAAGTGTGGTGGGAAGAGGGAAGGAGGACAAAGATCGGGGTATGAGTAGACTGGGTGGCTTACTTACAATAACAAAACAGTTACTGTCTCACAGTCCTGGAGGTCATCAGTTTATATAGTCAAGGTGTCAAGGCTGGGAGGGAGGGAGGGACGTGTCCAGGCCTCTCTCCCTGGCTTGTAGATGGCCGTCTTCTTTCCACATCTCTCCACTTTGATTGTCTTCCCCTATGTGTGTTGTGTCTAAATTCCTCCTTTTTATAAGGACACCCATCATGCTGAATCAGGATCCCTCTTAATGAACTGTTTTTAACGTAGTTACCTCTATAAAGACCCTGTCTCCAAATACAGTCACATCCTCGGTACTGGGGGTTAGGACTTCAATGTATAAATTTTGCAGAGGACACAATTCAACCCACGACAGGCAGAGAGGCTCAGGGGTCTGGGCCACAGACTTTGGGCAGAAGCAGCAGAAAGCTTTAGTGCCCTGCCTCTTCCTCTGCCAAGACGGGAGAAGCCCAAAATGGTCCGTGGTGGGCTTGGATGGCTCTGGGATCTGCCAGGAACCCCTTTGAACTTGAATTTGACTCTTCAACGTCTTCTGAGCTGGAAAGACAGAGATAAACCCAGTTTTTGTCAATCGACCCCTGCTGTGGGGATCAGCTGGGTGCTCCAGGATCTTTGTAGGGGGCAGGTGTGGTGGCTTTGTTCCCAGGGAATGCTAGGCCTGTGACAGGCACCTTCCAGAATCACAGCAGGGCTCAGGATGGGGGGAGTGTGGTCCCACCCAGGAGGAAGCCGGCTTCTTTATTTCTTTGTCTTCCCTTTTGCTGCTCTGATGTCCTAAGAAGAAAGGAGGGCAGCAGTCCCCAGGGTGGACCCAACCAGGTGACCAGTCCTTTGGGAAAGAGTCAGCAGTAGAGCGGCCACAACTCCCTGACTTCCCAGTAAAACATCCTTGTTTTTTACTGATCCATGTGCCTTCCTGGAACCTGTAATGATTCATTCCACCTGTCAATGTGCCGCCCAACTGTTTGGTCCAGTACGCCTCCAGATGCTGCTGTGAAGATATTCCGTAGATGTGCTTAACATTCAAACTTAGTCACCTCTAAGGAAGGCAGACCGGTCTCCGTAAAGTGGGTGAGCCTCTTCTAGTCAGTGGAAGATCCTGAGAGCAAACACTGATGTTTTGGAGGAAGAAGCAGGGAGGCCTGCCGTGCCTTTGACATATAGAACCTGCCTGAGTCTCCAGCCCTGGGATTTTGAATCTGCAACATCACTCTTCGCTGAACGCCAGCCTGCCCTGTGAATTTCAGACGTCCAGCCCCAGAATCATGTGAAGCCATTCCTTAAACTAACTCTCCTCCCACTCATCCTTCCTCTCTCTCTCTCCACACACACACAGATATATACATAAAGAGGGTGCCAAAACTGTATATAGATTTTAAGCGATGTTATCTATGTGTTACTTTTCTAAGTTGAATTGAAGGTACTGATACTGGTCAGGTATACCCAGACATGCTACACACGTCCATTTTACCTGCAATTTGTACACTTTTGGGGAATGATCGATTTTACTTCCAACAAGATCTCTTAAAATGTGTCTACATTTTCTGGGTACCCCTGGAATACATGGATAGCCGGCCAGCTATAGCTATAGATATATCATATTGGTTATGCTTCTCTGGGGAACCCTGATTAAGACAGATCCCTGCCATTTCTGGAGCTCCGTTTGGAGGTATCAGCTCAGACCCGTGCAGTCAGATGCACTGGGTGAGATTAACTGGCATTTGGCTAAAAGCAGCGATTAATCACTTGTAAAACCGAAAGATCGGTAGTCACACTTTTATAAGACTGTGTGGAGTGGAGTAAGTGGTCGGGGATGCAAACTCTGTAGCCAGACTTCCTCACCCCCTGGCTGTGTGACCCTGGGCAACTTACTTGATCTCTCTGAGCCTCGGCTCCTTTGTCTGTGCTGGGCCCCAGAGGTGTGCTGTGAGTGTATCAAGGATTAGGATTTGCAAAGTGCCTGTTGGGGTGGTGGCGAGGGCTATGTAAGTGTCAGCTGTGATTATTCAGAGTAATACGAACAAACTATACAGCATGTTGGACATAGAGAAAGAAATTCAAACTCCATTACCCTGCTGTAACAGGACAGTTGATTTGCGTTTTAATTGCGAGACATGCCCAGCTGAGCATCTCAGGTCTGAATGGGTTCAAAACCCCTGGTCCCTTGACATGAGAAAGCCTTGGCCAGAGCTGCCCCAGGGCTTCTGGGCTGGAAGCGCAGCCGGTCTTCCAGAGAAAGCTATTTCCTCCCTCCTCTCCCCTCCCTGCAGCCTCCTAGTCTTCTCGAGCTTGTCATTCCCCTTCGTTTCCACAGGAACTGGGCCACTCCATTAACCCACCTTGCAGAGGGGCTCTTTTTAAAGATCTTTTTTGGGTCTCTGTGGTGCTGGTTTAATCTCCTAGGCAAACAGAGGGTCTGCTGCAGCTACCTGGATCAGGCTAACTGATGCTTTCAGGAGCTCACGGGGTGTCCCTACACCCCACATTAGAGGCTTGGAAAAGTGTAGGCAGCCAGGGCCACGTCTGCCCCCAGATGTGTCCCTGACCCCTGGCTCTAGCCAGTTCTCTCTGCTGGTCTGGAGAGGAGGCCAGGAAGAGCGAGTGTGCACATGTGCAGGTGCACGCACCTTTGTACGGGGGAGAGAGGGGAGTTTACAGCCTGTCAGTCAACTAGCCCTGGGTGTGGGGGCTCAGCACTGACTGAGAACACACTGTGTGTTCCTCTCCAAAATCCTCATTCTACAAATGGGTAAATGGAGGCAAGGGACATGCAGGAAATCGTCCAGGGTTCCACAGCTGCTAAGGAGCAGAACTGAGGTTTGAATCTACACAGTCTGGTCTCATGGGCGAAACTATTACATCTGCGGCCTGGAAAGTCCCCGCTGGCTGCTTCCTACCCTCTCTTATTTCTGAGGTTCTGCCTGACACCTCCAGGTCAGGGGTGGCCAATAGGAGACATGCATGGGGCAGCCCCACCCTAGTCTTATACCCTAACAATGCCGTGCTCCGGGTGGCTGCCACCAACTAGATGAGAAAATCCTGCCCTATCTGATTTAAACTGAAGAGGGAACCATCAGTCCTGGCAATGGAACTAGGGGCACATCGGCTTCAGTGCCTGCCTGGTTCTCCCTCCACCAGCTGGCAGCTCCTTCTGCGTTGACTTCAATAGGCTCTCCCTGTGGTGACATGGTGGCTGTCCCTGCTGCCTGCACGCGGGAGGGCCTCCATTAATAATTGTGGAATGAGCGAATGACCCTGTGACTTAGGTGCTGCTATTATTCTATTGGATAGATGAGCAAACAGAGGCTCAGAGAGGTTTAGTAACTTGCCCAGGGTCACACAGCTCAGAGGTGGCAGAGGTGAGATTCAAACACAGGCAGCCTCTGCTCTTAAGTTCTTATTTGGCTTTGCCTCCTGCTCTGCTAGGAAGAGGTCACAGTGACAGAAGCCAAGGGCAAGGCCCAGGACGAGAGATGGGACTTTGTCCTGGCACGCCTGCCCAGGGTCCTGCTGAGGGCAGTGGACTGCAGCTGCTAGGCTCCTGAGCAGGCTCCTGACTCAGTTTATGCCTCACTGCATGGCTTAGCTGCCTGCTACGTCACATCAGCTTCCTGTGTTCTCTCCTCCAGACACAGTGTGTGCTGGGTCACTGCTGCCTGTGACTGAGCCTAAACCATCCCGTGTACTTACCAGTTGGCCTTATTTCACCACAGAATGAGCCAGCATGTTCTGCACCTCCTTTTATTAGGCAGGACCCGCAGCTCTTGCTCCCAGGGATGTTCAGGAGAAAGTACATCACGCTCCTCTAGGGAGGAAGAAAGCGGCTGCACGGAGGAGATGGCTCAGCCAGGACCCTCCGTTAGAGGAACTTAGAGGAACGTCTATCCTCCATGCCTTTACTGCTTCCTGGACTTTACATACTGATGTCCCCTGGCCTGGAACCTCCTCCCCCTCTCCTCGCTCCTCCCCCTCTCCTTGCTCCTCCTCTGTCATCTAGCTGATTCCCACTCATGCCACTCCCCCCCCCCCCCCCGTTTCCCCGGAGCACATCCATGTCCCTGTCCTTTCACTGTCACTTTGTGATTGCTTCTCCAATGTCTGATTTTTAATTCTAGACCAAGAACTCCATGAAGACAGTGACTCCAGTTTTTGTGTTATGGCTCTTTCCTCAGAACCCAGCTCCTGAACCTTAGTGCAACTGCCCCCCAAAAGGAGCCCCTTCTTCAAAATATTCTACCGTCATCTGATGGATATCATAGTTGTCCTAATTCATATACAAATCTAAGAACCCAAAGTGTGAGCTGTGGCCCCTAGATTTGTGCAGTGTGCAGCCTGTGCAGCTGTACGTGACAACCTCAGTGTACACCATATATCTGCTGGCTATACTTATAAACCAAATGTAATTCAAATGCTCAGATATGTAAACTGGGTAATTTAAATAACAAACTGGGTCCTCACTTTGGGCTGAAGAGAGTCTAACCTTTGATACACAGGGAAGAAAACTCGGTTGGTGGGTGATAAACAGGTGACCCGACCCGTAAAGAAGCTATTTAGTGCCTTTAGTCCCAGCTACTTGGGAGGCTGAGGCAAGAGAATCGCTTAAGCCCAAGAGTTGGAAGTTGCTGTGAGCTGTGATGCCATGGGACTCTACCCAGGGCGACATAGTGAGACTCTGTCTCAAAAAAAAAAGAAGAAGAAGAAGCTATTTAGAAAGGGAAGACCTAAAAAGTGGGTCAGGGCTCCATCCTGTGCAAATTAGCAACTGTTTATCTAGTGACTTTTCTCCAGTGTGTCTGGCTGCACAGGGGGAGACTTAGCTCATTTTGGGATTGGGTTTCAACAGAATAGCAAAATTCCTTTTTAAAAATAGCTTTCTTAAAGTGAAATATTTTCCACTGAGGCGAGGGCTTAACATAATTGCATGCTGGCAAGGTGTGGCGAATGGGCAGAGCGTGGATTCTCTTATCTTGATTTCCCAACGACCTGGAGTCTCTAAGGTTGGCCTGGCCTCTCTCGCCCATGACCAGGCTTTGGAGGAAACTCTTCCCAGGGGCTTCTGGTTCCCCTGAGTCTTCAGGGATAGGAGCAGTGACAGTGGAATTGTGTGATGTTGGGGGTGTGATGGAGACAGGTGGCAGAGGAAAGAGACTGACACCTATCGATCCTGGCTGTGTTCTGGGGCTCATTGGACCTGTACACAGGTGATCTCACTTCATCCGCACAACAGTCTCCAGAGCAGTCTCATCGTTCCCCCGGATAGATGAGAAAACCCAGGTTCAGGGTCAGGGGTCAGCAAACTTTTTCTGTAAAGAGCCAGAAATTAAATAGTTTAGGCCTTGTGGGTTCTACAGTCTCTGCTGCATTGACTCGACTCTGCCCTTGTCGTGTGTGGAAGGACGCCATAGCCAGCATGTAAACAAACAGACCCAGGGGTATTCCAATAAAACTTTATTTACAAAAGCAGGTGGCGGGCTGGATTTGGTGCACAAGTGCTCCAGGGTGATTAAACTTGCCATGGTGAGGTTTAATAGATGAAACATTGTGATGGGTAGCCACAGGTGGGTTGAATCTTGTCACCCTTATATGCCGGCTGACCCTGGGTGGACTGTGTAACCACTTTGTGCCTCAGTTTCCTCACTGGTGGAACTGGGATTATACCTGAGGATTACGTGAGGATGGAATGAGCAAGGTGAGCAAAGTGCCTGTGCAGGTTTTTAGAACCTGAGCCCAGGGCAGTCTGCCTGCGAAGCCAGAGCTCTTTGCCTCACAGAGGGGTGGGATAGTCCTCTCTCCTCCCTCCCCTGCCGACTCCCATCCACCTGATCATCAACTCTTGTGCTTCAGTGAACCTGTCAGCTCAGTGCCAGTCACTCCACGGGGAGAGGGGATTGGACTGACAAGGTCTGGGGTCTTGCCTCCCCCAGGCCAGAGTTCTTTTCCTCCCATGCTCCTCCCCCCTCTAGAGGCCCCCTCAAGAGGGCAGGGCCTTAGGCTTTTTGACAAGTAGGATGGCACCCACTTGCCACTGTGTCACCGTGCCACTGGCAGGTGGCTGTGCTCAGAGCAAGCACAAGACAAGGATTTATGGGGTGAAGCGACAGGCAGCCGCGGCTCGGATTAACTTCACATGGCGCCATTTAGCACAGGGCGGAGAAAAAAACATAACGAATGAGACGCTGTCCTGGAGAGCAGCAACCACAGCCCATATATTTCTGCCTAAAAGAGTTTTTATACAACACGGCACTCACTCAGCAGGGCTGCTGTGTGTTTACAGAAGGGTTTTTTTTAAAGCAATGAATGTCTACTCCTAGTCCATAAAGTCACAATTAGCTGAACCCTAATTTACGAGTGTAATTTGCTGCTAGAGCCGGTGCTGCCCTGGCTTGCTGGCAGCAGGGAGCATCTGGAGCTGCTGGCAGAGGGAGGTGGGCTCGTGTCTGCCATTGCAGGCCTCTTCAGAGCTGATGGGGTGCAGGGCATATACCCCAATCTGGGGAGGTTCTCTGGCCGCAAAACTTGACTTTAGTTCTCAAATCTTTAAGACAACCTTGGGGTAGTTTCTGATAATCTCTTTGATTTGTAAATGAGGCAACTGAGTCATTGGTGTAGGGTTATTCCACCCCTAAGTGTTGCAGCTAGAGCCTGAATCCAGAGCTAGGGACTGGGGGATATAAAGTCTTAGCAGTGTCCCCGGCACTGTTAGGGACTCTGAGGGATGGTAGACCTTCCAGTTTTCACTGCTCACTGCTGTGCAACCTTAGGAAGATTACTTACCCTCTCTGAGCCTCATTTTCCCTCTCTGTAAGATGGGGATGATGAAAGAGCCTATCTTATTAGAGTCATGGGTAGAAAGGGCTTAGACACAATCTATTTCCTAGGGTTGCCATGACAAATTGCCACAAACTGGATGGCTTAGAATAGTAAAATTTATTCTTTTATAATTCTGAAGTCCATCACTTCTCAGCCTTTTGGCTAAGATTCTGTGTACAATTCTGGAATCCAGCAGTCCAAATCAAGATGCCAGTGGGGAAGGTTCCTGCTGGAGGCTCTGAGGGACAAGGCGTCTCTCCAACACTCCTTGGCGTCCCAGGGCTCATAGACACATCACTCTTGTCTCTGTCTCTGTCTTTATATCATTGTCATCTCTGTGTGTCTCTTCTGTCTCGTATAAGGACAGGTGTCCCAGGACCCAGGGCCCACCCAGTTATCTAAGATGATCTCATCTTGAGATCCTTACTTAATTCTGTCTACAAAGACCCATTTTTCCAAATAAATTTGGATTCATGGGTTCTGGGTGAACATATTGTTTGGGGAACTCCCCTTTAACCCACTACACCCCAGGAAAGGGGCCCAGCAATGTGGTTCTTATCAGCATCGAGGGCTGGAAACCTCTACAGCAGCTTCCCAGACCCCATCCCATGACGTCTCTTTCTGAAAACTCAGGTCTGAGTTCTGTCTCTTTTGTTTTTCCATCTCTGGGTCGCAGGAGCTGAAGGACAGGTGTCTACTGCCTTCTCTCTTCCCCCAACAGGCTCCCCTGCATTAGTGAGTGTGGGGTACCAGGGGCATGTCCTTGGCTGGGAGGGGTTGTCCAGCTCTCAGGAAGGTCCCCTGGTCCTCAACATGCAGTTGGAGACGTGGCAGTGGAGTCACCTGGGCTTTCCCTGTTGGATCCTCCTAGAAAGATCTAGGGTGGATAACAGCTCAGGCCCTCAGCTTGGGGTTGCGGGGAACGTGGGCTTGGGCCTCAGAGAGGCAGGGCCTTAGGCAGGAAAAGCTGGACTCACCTGTGCTCCATGTTCCCACCCCAGGCCTGTCCTCAGCCTGTGGGTGGCACGATGACACCAGCTCAGATGAAATAAACTTTATTGCTGCTGTTACAAAAGCGGGCATGCTCAGTATGGAAGCCTGGGGAAAAGCAGGTAAGAAGAAGGGAGAAGGAAGTCACTCTTGTCCCCACCACTCACGGGCAACCATCATTGACATTTTTGGGGAGTCTTTCCTACCCATTTTTTTTCCTACGCACAATTTTCATCCCATCAGGTTGATACTGCGGGTAGAATTTCACATCTTGCTCCTTCCTACCCCCAACTTACGTCTAAAGCATATGAGTCTTCCCTTTGTAATGGCAAAGGCTTGGTAAGTATCATCTTCAATGCCAGATTCTATCCCAAAGAGTGAATGTGGGGTCAATTCCCTAGCCAGTCCCCTCCTGCTGGACATCTTGGCTGTCTCTGGGGCACAAGTAGCCATGAGAGCCGGCAGCAGCAGCCTGGGGTCAGGAGCCCAAGTAGGGGTCTTCTTGGGCCTGCTAGGCAGGGCTGCAGGGGCAGCGCGTCCTGGTTCAGCAGTGTTCACCGGCCACCCGCAAGGCAGAGTGTCCAGCTGGACCCCTGTTGCTGCTGTTTGCCGTTGTCAGACCTCCTCACGTGCCCAAGCAGCTTCATCTTCATTTCTGACAGGTCTGCGAAGGCCCCTGCCCTGACACTTCCTCTCTGTGTCTCTCTGGCTCAGAGCCTCTCTGTCAGATGGTTAATGAACTGTAAACAGATACTCCACTGCTCCGGGGAGCCCTCCAAAGATCTCAGAGAATAGCAAAGAAGCCTTCAAGAGGCCAGATAAGGTCTGGGCCACCAGCCCTGCTGGTGGGGACAGAGAGTGCATGTCCCCTGCATGTGCCTCCCTACCAGAACACTGCAGCACAGGTGTGGAGGGACAGTGGGGACGCTCCCTGGACAGCCTGGACCATCCAACTCCTTCACTTATTGCTTTGAACTCCTCAGAGGGTCCCTATCCCCACTTTCTTCTGCCCCCTATCCCCAGCCTCCTAGCTGTCTCCAAACTTGCTTCATGAGTAGACTCACCAGGAGACCTTTTGGGAAATGCAGATTACCAGGCTTCTCATCCTAAAGATTGGGACCCAGTGGGTTGGGTGGGACCCTCTCTCACTGGATTAGATCGGCATCTCCAAAGCTCTGTTCAGAAGCCCCCTGCTCTGGGCAGCACCTCAGAATCACCTCCTCCTTGCTTGGAGGTTGGTGCTGCTTGTTTTCCTAAGGCACCCCAATGTCACTTCCTTGTGGTAGGTTGCACCCCATACTCTGTCTCTCCCCTGTGGGGCCGGGTGGACAGTGGGTACGCGACCACGTTGATGGAACACTTTCCCACTGCCCAAGCCTTACGTGACCTTCTCCTCTTCCACCCTCACAACACTTTATAATGTGGGCCTTTTATTTTCATCCCCATTTTACGGATGAGAACTCTGAGGCCCAGCAAGGTGGCAAAACTTCCTCAGAGTCACATGGCCTGTAGGAGGAGGCACAGGACACTCCACATGAGTAAATGAGTGAAAAAGAACTGCAGCCTGATGGCCAGGACACATTATTTTTCTTCTTTTTGTTTAACAACTTTGCTGAGACACAATCCCCATGCCTGTGTAATTCATTTATTTAATATGCGCAATGCAGTGATTTTTTATTTGCAGAGAGTCTCACTTTGTTGCCCCTGGTAGAGTGCTGTGGTGTCATAGCTCACAGCAACCTCAAACACTTGGGCTCAAGCCATCCTCTTGCCTCAGCCTCCTGAGTAGCTGGGACCACAGGTGTCTACCACAATACTCAGCTAGTTTTTTTTTTTTTTTTTTTTTAAAGAGACAGGATCTCTCTCTTGCTCAGGCTGGTCTCAAACTCCTAAGCTCAAGCAATCCACCCCCAGTGGCCTCCCGGAGTGCCAGGATCAGAAGCATGAGCCACTGCCCCCCGCCCTATGCAGTGATTTTTAGTCTATTCACAGGGCTGTGCACCCATCACTGCTGCCCAGTGCTGGAATATTCTCATCTCCCCCCGCTGAAACCCCATACCCATTAGTCACTTCCCATTTTCCCCAAGCCCTTGGCGGCCACTAATGTACCTTCTTGCTCTGTGGACTTGACCCTGCTGGGTACTTCATGTGAATAGAATCGCACAATATGTGGCCTTTGCAACCGACTTCTTTCATAATGTTTTCAGCGTTCACCCACCTTGAAGAGGGTATCAGTACCTGATTTCTTTTTACATTGCTGAATAATGTTCCCTTGTGTGGACAGACCACGTCTTATCTGTACAGTCCCGGGCTGGCGGACATGTGGGTTGTCAACCACTTGGCTGTCATGAGTAGTGCTGCCAGAGGCTTTTATGTCTCGGACCTACACACCTAAGAGGGGACTTGCTGTATCGTGTGGTAATTGTGTGTTTATCATCTTGAGGAACTGTTTTCCCAAGTGATTGCCCCATTTTCCATCTCTACCTATAGCTGTGTGTATGGAAGCCCAGAGAGGAAGGGCCTTGTCCAAGGTCCCTGGGGCAGAGCAGAACTAGAACACAGCTCCCCGACTCCCCAGCTCCCATCCCTGTGTCTCTGAGCTCTCTGGTCCCACCCCCCACCCCCTGCTTCCCCAGTGCGAGTTTGGCTGTGTACTAGGATGGAATAGAGGTCTGCCCTGCCTGCCCCCTCTGCACCCTGATCCCAAATGAACACGCTCTCCTGTCCCCCCTGACTATTGGCCACCAAGCTAATGAAATCCTGCAGTTTCTGGGATTTCTGGTCCCACCAAGCCCCCCAGCTGCTTTAGTTTCTACTTGGTTTTGCAAGGAGAGCGGAAAGGCTGACGAAGATCACTCTGCTGTTGGAAGGAGAAAATCAACAGCAGCCCCTTTATCTCCCAAGTCCTGTTCATGCTTGAAGTTCCCCGATCTTGTCCCAGATCTGCCTGCAGGGACTGAGCTGGCCTCCCCCAACCCTGTGCCGATTTGCCAACATCATCAGGTTTGTGTCAAGCACAGGGCCCAGTCCCTCGGGGGGGAGGTGGGGATGCCTGGGTGGGGGCGTGGAGGAGCAGGTCCCTCCCTGCTGCGGGGGCGTGGGGGGTGGACAGCTCTTCTGGTCCTGCAGGAGGGGGTGGGGCCTGGGCTCAGAGAGGGACCCAAACCCATCATAGAACTCGTGTGTGTGCATATTCACATATGCATGGGTGTACGTGTGAGTGGGCACTTGGGGTGAAGGGGCTGGCAGCTCAGAGTCCATGTCCCCTGTGCTGTGAGGGGAGGCATGAAATGGGCCCTCTGTGAGGCCTCTCTGAGGCAGGCAGGCATGAAATGGGCCCACAGGAGGGAGCGGTGGCAGCTGAGGGGGCTCAGTGCCTGAAGGAGACAAGGATGGGGCTTTGTCACCCTAGCAAAGTGGCAGCCGGGCTGTGGTGGGGCTGCTGGGGCCTTGGGACTTAAACACATAACGGCCATGTGCAATGACTCTTACCACCTCACCACTGGTTCCCCTGTGGGAGGTTATCAGGGCACAGCTCCCGGGGGAGTGGTGGGGGTGTGAGGGAGTATGGAGAGAGCCAGCTTTCTGGGGAAGGGGAACTGAGTGAATTCCATTCTGGGGTCGGGCAAGGATGTCCCTAACACTCGGGGCAGCTCCTTTCCCCTGTCCTAGGACAGGGATGCCTGTGTGGTGCTCAGCATGCAGGCTTGACTAGCCTTGATTGGGTGAATGAGTGACCTCCTTGTCTAGTCCCTTCAAAAGCTTGAGGTCTGCCCGCTGTCAGCAGGTGACATGTCCTAAGCTACTCTCTGTGCTTGTATGTGGACACTAGTTTGCTCATCAATAATTATTGTGCGTCCTCGGTGGCCAGGAAGCTCACACCCAGTGCCCAAAGGCTGCTGCTCTCAGAGCATTTCAGAGGTGATTAGTTTCTCAAACCGAGGAAGTAAACCGAGTGGCGGGCATGGTAGGTACCCTGATAGGTGGGTGAGGAAGAGCACTCTGGTTCAAGAAAAGGGATGAGAGGATTCCAAAGTTCTGCCTTGTCTGAGCCTCACGTGGATGTGAGCCAGACAGGCCAGGCAGATGAGGAAGAGGAGACGCCAGGGACTCATCCCAGTGTGCCCTGGGAGTGGGTGGCAAGGCTGGAGTCAGGGCGTGATTGAGTTGGAAAACATCCTAGGGCTGTGGACAGCCTAGGCTGGGAGAGGCAAGAGTCTCCTTCCCTCAGGCCACTCCCCAATTCTGTGAACAGCTGCAGTCCCAAGGTGGACTTGAGTTGGGTGACAGGTGATCAGTGACAAGCATCCAGGTGGGAATGCTGATATAGGTAGGCAGAAGAGGGATGCTAGCTGCCGAGAGTCCCTGTCAACTGAGGGGCGGCTGGAAAAAAAGGATGCATCTGGGGATGCCTCCAGCCTGTCCCCTCCTGTAGAATGGGGGGGAGGGGTGACGGGGAAATCTGGGGCTCAGGAGTTGAGAGGGGTTGGAGGTAGGAGGCGTTGGAGGAGTGAACTGCAGTTTCTCTGGGTGTCCTCTCCAAAAGTTTGAGGTAGGAAATTGAAGAATTTTAAATAATTATAATTAATGTTTTGGTGGCTGAACTGCGCGTCTTTAGTCATGGTGACACAGACTGTGGTTTTAGTTGGATTCTACGTCCTCAGAACAAAGGCAGAAACAATTCCTCACAGAGTGCTAACGTTTTGCACCACGCATGAATAAAGAATTTTATTTTGTAACTCTAGTCCACTTTTCCCTCTTTTCCATGGTAAGTCTTAACCTTCTTGGGCTGCTTTTTTCCCCCCTCAGTGCTGACTAATAGAATTTCAATATTTAGTCTTAAACTGTGGGGCCTTAGAACTGCTGGGGTACGAAATCTCTGCAAGATGAGATGTGAAGACCGCCTCCACTCCCTCCTGCAGCTCAGAAATGCAGGTCCTAGTCCGCATCAAAACATCCCCCCTTGCAGGTATTTTCTTCTAACAAGTGACTTCAGAGAAGGTCACAAAAACTCCATGGTAAGTACATTTTGCTTTTTAAAACCCCCCACAGTTCTTTGATTGTCTTACTTAATAATTTAAGGCCTGGCAATAGTATTCAAACGGATCTTCCTGTTTTCTGAAAGGCATCGATGCATTCTCTTTGTTAAACCAGAGGCCTCCACCTCGCAGGAAGGAGGCTTCTCTAGGAGTCTTAGTTAAACAAGGAGTTGGGGAGGCTCTGTCTTGTTTGAATTAACGTGAGTGAAGTGCTGAGTCCTTCACCTGGGTTATCTCAGTTTAATCCCCATGGTAACTCTGGAGGAGGGGCACAGGACAGTGAGACGCGATGGGACTGAAGAAGGTGCCTAAGGACGCACCGTGGGCAGGGGCAGAGCCAGGTGTCTGATGTAGACACTTCCCTCTTAACCACAGTGCTGTGCTGCCTGGGTTGGGGGAGGCACCAATTAGCATGTTGCCTGGATCACGCAATCACTCCTCCTAATACCAGACATTGGTGCACTTCTGTCTAAATGGTGGTGCCACGGGCAGGTCTTCAGGGGTAAGACCTGTTTGTGTGCTGGCTCCCCTGTCACTCTCCTTCTGATTCCTGTGGGACACTATCCTTCCCCATCACACCCCAACACGAGTACACACACAGAGTTTTTCCTCTTTTGCTGCATGCCATGTTACCCAAAACTTGATGGCTTAAAACAACCAATTATTATACTCACAGATTCTATGGGTCAAACATTGGGAAAGGGCAAGCAGAGATGGCTTGTCTCTGCGGCATTGGGGTCTTCTGACTTCTCATCTAGGAGGACTCGGTCTTGGGGCAAGAATCATCTCCAGGCCATGCCGCTCACACGTCTGGTGGTTGATGTTGCTTGTTGCCTTAGATCTCAGCTGGGGCTGTCCGTCAGAGCTGTGGCACGGAGGCACTCTAGGGGGTCTGGGCTTCCTCACAACATGGCGGCCTTGATCTTCTTAAATGGAAACTTCAGAGGTGAGTGTCTCAAGAAGGAAGAAGTGAAAACTGCCAGTTCCTAAGACCAGGCCTAGAAATGAGGCACTGTCACTCTTGTCATATTCTATTGGTTGAGGAAGCCACAAAGGTCCACCCCGTTTCAAGGGGGCAGGAACCTAAACCCAAATGTGAGATGAGGGGGGTGGTGGGAGGCAGGCTCACTGTGCACAGGTTGCCGACTTCTCTGACTCTGGTGAGACAGACGTTGCTGTCAAACACCATAAGTCATGTGAAGCAGGTTTATCACGGATAGGCAGCAAGGACAGAAGAAGCCTGGGATCCATTATGAGTGGGTCCCCCAAGGCTCAAGAAAGTGGCCTGGTGTGGATGGAGTCCCTACTGCACCTGCCTCACGTGTGCCACAGCTGGGGGACCCTGAAAGCGAGTGTGACTCACTGAGCTAAGACTTTGAAGGACATCCCTCCCTAACTCAGTATGTTACATCCCCAAGAAGGGACGGGACCTAGACCTGCGCTATTTCAGGCAGTCCTCCTTATCTCAGAGTTTTGCATCCCCACCTCATTCTACAGTGGAGAAATGCAGAGGAAAACGGGGGAAAATGAGGAATAGTGGGTTTGTTCAAGGTCCCTTGGAGAGCTGTTCGCAGAGTGTCAGTCACATGTAAGAAAAGCATGTGGGGTGGGAGATACTGGGGGTTTATCTTTGAAAGTACAGTACAGGCATGCTTGGTCTTGGCATGGAGTGTCCCCCTGCTCCCCTTCCCACCAAGTGGTCACCTAGGCTGTGCTGGTCCATCAGAAATGTGCAGGGATGGATATGAGACCCAAGCAGGGCCATTTGAATTTTTCCTGGTGTTGGTCTGTGAATTTGGGAGAGGAATTTTCTAGGAGGATGCAAGTCAGGCCCTGCTGGTGAGTCTGAGGCTTCCAGCTGGGGGAAGCCTGTCTGTAGACAGAGAGAGAGAGAGAGGTCTGACCATACTGCTGGTGCCTCCAGGTAGCATCATGGTCCTAAGCTGGTCCTGTCCAATAATTTTATGTTTCTGGCACAATTGAAAGAATTCTTACCACCAGAGAAGAGGAAAAAAGGGATGATTGTACCACAAATATGGTGAAAAGACCAAGGTTTTGAGCCCCAGGACTCATTCTGGGGAGGAGAACTTACTCCAGAGGGGAGACAGAACATCTCCAGGGGAGAATTCTAGGAAAATGCTTTAGGGGCATCCTCACCCCCCTGGAGTTGGTCACCTCCATTCCCTCCTCTCCTCCCACCATGATTTTATTCCCCAAGGAATCCGAGAATCCTTGAGATGACCTAGAAGCTGGGTAACTAGGGCAGCTGCTTTCCATTACTGTGATATCGTGCAAGGCTCCTAGGTCTGTCTGAGCCTCAGTGTTCTCGTGTAAAATGTGGAGACTGGGGTTCTGGTGAAGATTGAGTGAGATGATACACGTGAGACCTGAGCACAGTGCTGGGTGCACAGCCAACTCTTGCCACCTGGAAGCTGTTCCATGAGCTCTTTGGGTGGTCTAGATTCCTCTCATCCCCAAGATAGTCCCAGACCAGCCCAGGCTGCTCTGAGCGCAGCCTGCGGAACTACTGGATATGACGGGAGGCTGTCTTACAGATTTATACGTGTGGGCAAATGGCAATTTCCGTGACAAACAGGCACATTCAGGCAGGACAGAGATTCCTCCAAGGCCCAGGAGCTGAGAAGGGAACACCTATTAAATCAAGACTGGTGGATAAAGCCCAGAGTGTCCTCCTCCCTGTCCTCGTGTTAATGAGCTGACAGATTCCAATTACAAGCCCAGAGGAAGGGCCTGCATGATGGAGTTTAACAGTGGCCTTGAAACCAAAATAGCAACATATACCCCTCCTGAGGATGGTCAGAGAACTTGCAGGACAGCCAGGGCCCAGCGGGGACCAGAAGGGGTGGGGAGGAGGGAAAAGGGGTGACTGGGGAGTGAGGTGAGGAAGGTCTTGTGAAAGGTGCCATCATCAGGCCCTCTGGGAGAGGCAGGGTTTACCTGGGTGAGTTGTGATGGGATCTAGGTCTCTACCTCAAGCAGTCTGTAAGCTTGTGAAGAGTCCCATATGCCCTCAGATCTCAGTGTTCCCATCCTGAAATGGGTACAACAACACAAGCTTTCCATCCTTGTGGGGGGCTGTAGGAGGACCAGAGGAGACAGGTACTCAGGTGTGGAAGCAAAAGCAATGTGGCAGACGCAGGTGCTGGGCCACCTACAGACTTGCAGACTGCCAGGCCTGGAGGGTTGTGGAGTTCAGGTAAGCCCCAGTTTTGCAGTTGAGAAGCATATAAGGCCCAGGTAGAGAAAGGGATTTGCTGGTCGTCCTCAGGTGAATTAGTGAATGAGAGGGAACTGGAGCTGGGGCCCTGGTGTGGAGCCAAGTAGTCCTGGTCTTTTCCTCGTGGTTTAGCTTGCTTCCTTCCTGGAGGTCACACTGGGTGCAAATTCCCAAGGCACCTAAGGCTGGTGTTGTATTAATGCTTTAAATGCTGTCTACAAACAACAGATGGTCATTCCAGGAAAAGAGTTCCCAAATTGCTTGGAAGGGTGGACTAGGCTCTGGTGTCAGTGCATAGCTTCCCAAGGAGGGTACTTCCAAGGTGACCACACTGATATTCAGCAATGAGGTATGTACTACTCTTTCTAGGACAAGCTCTTGAACTTAACTGTCTGACCTTGTTGTATGTTGTTGCTTTGGCTCACTGTATAATTGGTAACGTGCAGTCTCCCCTGTTGGCAACCCTTCCCACTAGCTGAGGTTCCTTCCATAACGCCCCCTCCGCCACTATGCTCTCTCTGCCCTGGCCTCCTTCCCACCCTCTGAACATGCCACATTTGAGTCCACTTTGGCACTTTCACCTGCTGCACCCTTCCCTGGGGGTGCATTTCTGCTGGATCTTCACAGGTCTAGTTCCTTCTTGTTGTCCAAGTCAACTTCCCCATCCCCCCTTAGAGAGACTGTCTCTGCGCCCTTCTGGCCAAGGTGGTTCTCACTCAGTCGTTACACAGCCCATTTCCCTGCTAATAACTAGAACTATCCTAGTTACTGATATGTTCATTATTTATTGTTCTTCCCTCCCGCTAGAATGTAAACTCCACGAGAGCAGGGGATTTATTTGATTTCTCACTTATTTCCAGTGCCTGGTGCACAGAAGGCTTTCAAAAAATACTAGTGGAATGAATGAATTCATATGTCAGTCCATTCACATATTTTAAAGAAGAGATTTTAAAGTAACTTGTCAGTTACAGAGGAAAGTATTCTTGTGTCTGTGTTTTGGAAAATAGGGTGTGTTCCAGAGGTTCTGCTCTTTTCTGAATGTCCTCCACTGACAGTTCCAGAAACACCGTTTAGAAACATCCTTTACCTGGGCATTCCCTGACATTTGGGTCCCTCGGGAAACACCTGGATTGGAGGATTGGCGGATTGAAGGAAGGAGAAGGATGTGGAAGAGAGAGGTAAATGCTGGGTATTTTCCACACCAATCTTCTCATCACACATACTTTTTAAATGCTGTCAGAAATTTAATTTGTTATACAAAGCTGGAAGCAGTAGCATTGTGTGTAAATAGCAAACCGTGGGAAGATTGTTCTCTGCAAATACTGTTTGCCAACCCAGTCTATTTTCATATCCATTTAATGCATGAGTTGCTGTCCCTGGTGCTGAAACAGTAGACTCATCCAGGTCCCTGGGCTTTGGGAGGAGGACACCTCTGTCTGAAGTTCTGGAAATCCACCCCAGCTCACTGCCCAACACACACTCACACACATGCACACACTCACCAGGAGCTCTGTTAGCATGTGGTCTCATGCTGTTGGATCACACTGCAATGATAGCTATTAGATCTCACAAAGCTGGACTATAATTCAGTTCCCACTTGGCATCTCTTGAGGATCATCTAGGACCTGCAATTATCCAACTCTGCTCTAGAGAGTGGCAGGGGCACGGGATGGGGAATCCTTTTAGTAGCACCACCAGCTATGTCCAGCCACAGGTATTGTGAACCACATCAGTAATGCCAGGAGAAAAGATGTGTGTGGGAGGGGCACAGATCTCAGACCATAGTCTCCACTTTCCATGACACCTGCCTTAGACTGTAGGGTCTGTAGTGGTGCCTCTGCCTGAGAAGCCTATGTGTACAATAGGCAGATATTGTTCCATTTCATAGGAACAAGCTCTGTGAATCTTGTGGCCCTTCAGAAGTGACAGGTGGCATGGATTAACAAGTTGCGGCATATGTATGCCATGGAATACTATTCCGTCATTAAAAGGATGGAGACTTTACATCTTTTGTGTTAAGCTGGATGGAGGTGGAACACATTCTTCTAAGTAAAGCATCACAAGAATGGAGAAGCAAGAATCCAATGTATTCAATTCTAACATGAAGGCAGTAGATGAGCTAATACAAGGGGTGGGGCAGGAGAATGAGGGAGCAGGGAGAGGGGAAGAGGGTGAGGATGGGGAGGTCACAGTGTACGGCACACTAAGTCTTGGGGGCAGGACTCAATTATAAGAGGGACTTTATCTAACAAACTGAATCAGTGTAACCTAATTCTTTGTACCCTCCCAAACAATTAAAAAAACAAAGAAGAAGTGACAAGTGGCAATTTAAATTTTGGAGTTACAGGGTGACATTTAAAAATATTCATTAAAAAAAATTTTTTTTTTTTTTGAGACAGAGCCTCAAGCTATCCCCCCTGGGTAGAGTGCCATGGCATCACAGCTCATAGCAACCTCCAACTCCTGGGCTCAAGAGAATCTCCTGCCTCCACCTCCCTAGTAGCTGGGACCACAGTCGTCCGCCACAACGCCCGGCCATTTTTTGGTTGCAGCCATCATTGTTGTTTGGGGGGCCTGGGCTGGGGATTTGAACCCGCCATCTTAGGTGTACGTGGCTGGCGCCTTAGCCGATTGAGCCACAGGGGCCGAGCCTCATTAAAAATTTTGAAGTATTACATAAAAGTACACAGCTTAAAGAATTTGTGTGTGTGTGACTACCATCCAGATAAAAATGCATGACATTTTCAGGATATCCTCCACTTGTGTCACCTAATAGGCAGCACCTTTCACCAAATTAACCATTTTTCTGACATCGGTCACCATAGATTAGTTCTTCTTACTGTCAAACTTCATATAAATGGGATTATTCAGTATGCACCACTTCTTTCATTCAATGTTCCCTTTGCAGATTCACCCGTGTTTTTGCATATCAGCGGTTCATTCTTTATTCATTGTTGTATGATACTCTGTGTGAATAAGCCACGGTTGATCTATGTACGTGTATTCTGCTGCTGCTGGATACTTGGGTTGTTTCCAGATGGAGGCGATTATGAATAAAGCTGTGCACATTCTTGAGTGTACCTTTTTGATGGGCAAAACACTCATGTATGTTGGCTATATACCAGTGCGTAGAATTGCTAGTGTTATGCATATGTTTCCAAAGTGGCTGTATCAATGTACAGGCATTTCTTGAAAAAAAAAATTTATTCTTCTTGATTTTTCCTTTTCTGTTACCTTGATCAACAGAGCTGTTTTAAGGGGAGGCTCTATTTAAAGAATGGAGGCTTTAGAGTTTTCTAAGGCGCTCTGTTGATCCGTATTGATTAGATGACTATTCCCTAGCAATTTCTGCTTGGAAACCAGAACCATTCTTCTCTCACACCTTTCTTCTCTTTGGCTATCACTGTAAATGACTCCTGCAATGGAATCTGAATGAATTGGTGCAGAGGGTGGAATGAAAGACCTCTTCTTCCTCACACCCCAGGCTAGGACATGCCTGAGAGAAGACTCCAGCCAAGGAGCTTGGTCTTCAGCCCAGTGACATGCAGGGGTCCTGGAGCTCCAGACACACAAGGGCCCACTGAAAGTCTTCAAGGAGCTTTGTGCTTGGAGGATGGGGGTGGGGTGGAGCATGGAGCAGGGGAGGAGCAAACTCTTTCTCCTTTGTTCTTGCTCGCCCTTTCCTTAGATTTTATGAGATTTGGGGGCAATATAGCTACAGCTAATGTGCAGTGCTTAGATCATTTTAAGGCTCAAACTGCGACTGTATGATAGACAATTCTACAAACTCAAAGGCACACATGAAGTACTTAACATTGATCCTTTCATTAGAGGACCCAAGGCCCAGAGTTCACCTCACCCAGCTAGCTGTCCTCTCTGACATTGGGGTCATGAGATTTCCCATTACATACTTACTCCTCTGTAAAATCAATCTCTCTCTCTCTTTTTCTCTGCCTCTATCTGCTTCTCTCCATCTGTCTCTGTCTCTCTGACTCTGTTTTTTTTTTATAGACCTTATTTTTATTTATTTATTTATTTTTGCAGTTTTTGGCTGTGGCTGGGTTTGAACCTGCCACCTCCAGCATATGGGACTGGCATCCTACCCTTTTGAGCCACAGGTGCCGCCCCTCTGTGTGTCTTGTATGTTTTCCTGTCTGTCTCTCTCCCTGTCTCTTTTAACACGAGCTCTTTGTCATCCTCCTCACTCCTTTCCTCTGGATCTCTCTCTCTCTCTGCTTCTTCTCCTATTCCTCCATCTTTGGAGAAAAGAGCTCTAGATTCAGAACAGCCAAAATGACTGGTGCAAAATAAAATGAGACTCCCGTGTTCTCTTGAGATTGGAGCCAAAGGTTCTCATAGCCCCTGCAGAGGGAGAAGAGATGAGTAATGTTTTGTGCTTCATGAGCTGAGAGCAATCAGGGCTAAGCCAACAGGGTCACAGACCTTCTGCCCTGCTTTTCTGAGTTGGGGTTGGGAGAGCTCTTGGCTGGACTGAGGGTTAAAGGACTCGGCACTCAGGATGAGGAGGGAGATCAGAATGCATTCATGGTGTACCTTCACTTCCTTCCCTTGGTCTGCAAAGCTGGGGGCCAAGTGGCACTGTGAGCCAAGAGAGGGTACAGAGTCCACCCTTGAGCCCTAGGGATAAATACTAGAGGGGCACACAGATCCTCAACACGCTTTTAGGGAGTTCTGAGCGCAATCTGTGGGACTGGGAGTAAGAGCTCTGTCTCAGGTTATTTAAATCCCCCATTAGCCACTGAGGCTACCTGCAGTTCATTTAGGAAATGAGGCAAAAGCTGCCATAGCTGTAGGAGTCTCCCGGGGGGGGGGGCGGGCGGGGCCCGGGGCGGCGGGCGGGGCCCGGAGCGGCGGACCCGCGCACCACCCCCCACCCCAGCGCCCGGCGCGCCCGGC
>CAUYQV010140233.1:0-11471 GCA_963574575.1 Galagoides demidoff
TGGTCCCAGCTACTTGGGAGGCGGAGGCAGGAGACTCGCTTGAGCCCAGGAGTTGGAGGTTGCTATGAGCTGTGATGCCATGGCACTCTACCCAGGAGGATAGCTTGAGGCTCCGTCTCAAAAAAAAAAAAAAAAAAAAGATTCTGGAGAGAAAAAAAAAATTTCCAAACCTGTGTTCAGAGGAAAAACAGAGACGTGAATGTGCACACAGCCATCCACACACTCACAGAGTCTGATCATTGGATATTAAGTCTTTCTAAGTAAAGGACCTTCTTTCTGTTGCTATCCAAAAAGCAGTAGGTGCAAAGATGTATTGTTTTGGAAGTAAGTTAAGTTAGAATGAACTTGGATTTTGTTCACCCAGCGCTACACATCACTCTTCTAGGAGTGGTCTCATCCCTCTCCCCCCATACACCATGTGTTCCTAGTCTCATAGGCACCCCTGCCCTGGCTGTGTTGTATCAAAGTGTGCCCAATACCAATATTGTTTAAAAGTGGACCACAGACAATAAGTCTGACTTCCTGTTGGGTGGGGAGATTCTATAACTGGTGGTCACCATGACCCTGGCCTAATTGGAAACAATAGAGTTCAGGCAGCAGAAGGAGGGACGAGAGACTTGGCAGTGTCTCAGGCCCTGGATCCAGTCATCCCTGAAACCAGTGTAATCTGGACCTTTGCACTTTCCATGATGGCATGAGTCTTCCAAAACAATAACAATAAAAATTTGTCTGATCTTAATTTCTATTGCTTGAAACAAATAGTGCCTAATACAGAAATGTATGACAGCCACTACTCTTCTTTTATTTTATTTTATTTATTTATTTATTTATTTATTTATTTATTTATTTATTTATTTTTTTGAGACAGAGTCTCAAGCTATCCCCCTGGGTAGAGTGCTGTGGCATCACAGCTCACGGCAACCTCCAACTCCTGGGCTCAAGCGAGTCTACTGCCTCAGCCTCCCAAGTAGCTGGGCCCACAGGCACCCACCATAATACTGGCCATTTTTTGGTTGCAGCCGTCATTGTTGTTTTGGCGGGCCTGGGCTGGATTTGAACCCGCCACCTTAGGTGTATGTGGCTGGCGCCTTAGCCACCTGAGCCACAGGCGCCAAGCCACTACTCTTCTTATGTAATAACTTATAAGTAATATTCATTGAGACTTAGGATGTGCTGGGCACTGTGTAAATGCTTTCAGTGTGTTATCAAATTAAATCATCCTAACAGCCCCTGGAGGCAGGTCCTTTTGTCTTCATTGAACAGAAGAAGCTGAGAACAGTGCAGGTATGTTACTATTAATACGTTCATAGTCTTAGGTTAAAGCTCAAGTACCTGAGAAACTGTTATAGACCTCCCCTCAGGAGGACACCCCCACCTGCTCACTCCCCTCCTTCTATTACCCTAAGGCCACATCCAACCTTGCCCCCTAGCTTATGGGTTGTCTTCTGTCCAAATGCTCTTTATTCCAGCTTTGCGTGGTAAACTCCTATTCATCCTTCAAGGCCCATTCAAATGTTTCTCTCTGCTCCTCCCTGAACTCTTCATCCTCAAGTGCAGTTTATGCCTTTACCTCCTCTGTGTCCTCACTATGGATGCAAAACCTTATAAAATTGGCTCGGTGCCCGTGGCTCAAGTGGCTAAGCTGCCAGCCACATACACCTAAGGTGGCGGGTTCAAATCCAGCCTGGGCCTGCCAAACAACAATAATGGCGTTGTGGCGGGCGCCTGTGGCCCCAGCTACTTGAGAGGCTGAGGCAGGAGACTCACTTGAGCCCAGGAGTTGGAAGTTGCTGTGAGCAGTGAAGCCATGGCACTCTACCCAGGGGGACAGCTTGAGGCTCTGTCTCAAAAAAAAAAATCTTATAAAATTAGGCCATATCAGGTTGCTCACAACTGTAATCCTAACACTCAAGGAGGCCCAGATGGGAGAACTGCTTGAGCTCAGGAGTATGAGACCAGCCTGAGCAAGAGTGAGACCACTGTCTCTACTGAAAACAGAAATATTAGCTGACCATTGTGCTCTGTGCCTGTGGTTGCAGCTACGTAGGAGGTGGAGGCTGGAGGATTCCTTCAAACCCAGCATTTTGAAGTCTCTGTGAGCTAGGCTGACACGGTGGCCTTCTAGGTGGGTAATAGAGTGAGGTTCCATCCCAAAAACCAAACAAACGAAAAAGAAATTATAAAATTAAGAGCATAGGCTCTGTTCACGTGAAATTCAAATTCTCTCTCTGTTGCTTCCTGGCTTGGACAAGGGTCTAAAACACATTTGGGCTTCAGTTTCCTCATCTGTAAAATAGAGTAAACTTGTATTACCTTAATAGGGTTGTTGTAAGGATTAAATGAGTAAAGGCATTCATGTAACAAGTTCTTAAACAGTGCCTGCGATGTAGCAACATAATATAACAGTAAGTGTTAACTATTGTTATTATTGATAATTGATTCTATCTTTTTTTTTTTGAGACAGAGCCTCAAGCTGTCCCCCTGGGTAGAGTGTTATGGCATCACAGCTCACAGCAACCTCCAACTCCTGGGTTCAAGCGATTCTCTTGCCTCAGCCTCCCAAGTAGCTGGGACCACAGGCGCCAGCCACAATGCCCAGCTATTCTTTGGTTGCAGCCATCATTGTTGTTTTGGCGGCCTGGGCTGGATTTGAACCCATCACCTTAGGTGTATGTGGCTGGTTGCCTTAGCCACTTGAGCCACAGGTGCCAAGCTAATTGATTCTATCTTTAAGAAAATATCACCACACCTGTTATCCAAGTGCTTTGGGAGCAGAAGTGGGTAGATTGTTTGAGCTCAGAAATTTGAGACCAGCCTGAGCAAGAGTGAGACCCTGTCTCTACTAAAAAATAGAAATTCTAGCCAAATGTCATGGTGGGTGGCTGTAGTCCCAGCTACTTGGAAAACTGAGGCAAGAGGATCACTTGAGCCCAAGAGTTTGAAGTTGCTGTGAGCTACAACACTGTACCCAGGATGACAGAGTGAGACTATCTCAAAAAATAAAAAAGAGGGTGGCTCCCGTGGCTCAAAGGAGTAGGGCACCAGCCCCATATACCAGAGGTGATGGGTTCAATCCTGGCTCTGGCCAAATAAAATAAAATAAAATAAAACGTTGGATCTCATTTACTAAAAAATAATAATAATACAATAAATAAAAAAAGAGTTGGGCGGCACCTGTGGCTCAGTGAGTAAGGTGCTGGCCCCATATACGGAGGGTGGTGGGTTCAAACTCAGCCCCAGCCAAACTGCAACAACAAGAAAAAAACAGCGGGGCATTGTAGTGGGTGCCTTTAGTCCCAGCTACTTGGGAGGCTGAGGCAAGAGAATTGCCTAAGCCCAAGGAGTTGGAGGTTGCTGGGAGCTGTGATGCCATGGCACTCTACCGAGGGTTAATAAGTGAAACTCTGTCTCAAAAAATAAATAAATAAATAAGAGGGCGGCACCTGTGGCTCAGTGGGTAGGGCACTGGCCCCATATATCGAGGGTGGCAGGTCTGAACACCACCCCGGCCAGCTAAAACAGCAGTGGCAACTGCAACAAAAATAGCCAGGTGTTGTGGTGGGTGTCTGTAGTTCCAGCTACTCAGGAGGTTGAGGCAAGAGAATCACCTAAGCTCAAGATTTTTTTTTTTGCAGTTTTTTGGCTGGGGCTGGGTTTGAACCTCCCCCTACTCCTTTGAGCCACAGGCGCCACCCTAAATCCAAGATTTTGAGGTTGCTGTGAGTTGTGACACCACAGCACTCCACTGAGGGCAACAGAATGAGACTCTGTCTCAAAAAATAAGAAGAAGAAGAGGAAAAGAAAAAAAAGAGAGAAAGAAAAGAACATACCATATTTTTTAAGCCACTTTTTTTTTTTTTTTTGTAGAGACAGAGTCTCACTTTATCACCTATCACCCTCGGTAGAGTGCTGTGGCGTCACACAGCTCACAGCTCACAGCAACCTCCAACTGGGCTCAAGTGATTCTCTTGCCTCAGCCTCCCGAGTAGCTGGGACTACAGGTGCCCACCATAACACCTGGCTATTTTTTGTTGCACTTTGGCCAGGGCCGGGTTTGAACCTGCCACCCTCAGTATATGGGGCCAGCGCCCTACTCACTGAGCCATAGGCACCCAAGCTTCATATTTTTTATAAAGTGGAAATAAAGATAGCCCAGACTTGCAGGAGTGTCATGAGGTTTAGATCAGCTACTGCTTGTTAAGCAGACAGCATATCATCAACACATGGTAAAGAGGAGCTGCTGGGGCCAGCAGGTGATATCTCCATCTATTCTGGGACTTTTTTTTTTTTTGAGACAGAGCCTCTACCCTGGGTAGAGTGCTGTGACATCACAGCTCATAGCAACCTCCAACTCCTGGGCTCAAGCCATTCTCCTGTTTCCGCCTCCCAAGTAGCTGGGACTACAGGCGCCCGCCACAACACTCAGCTATTTTTTGGTTGCAGCTGTCATGGTTGTTTGGTGGGCCTGGGCTAGATTCAAACCTGCCAGCTCAGGTGTATGTGGCTGGCGCCTTAGCTGCTTGAGCCACAGGCACCGAGCCTATTCTGGGACTTTTCACAGTGTACTTGTCTGTGTCTCAGTCCCCTTTCCCAGGCTTTGGCCCTTTGAGGGCAGACATCATCCTTCAAGGTGATTCAAGTGACTGATCACTTAAGACTTCTTTCCCTGGCTTGTAAGTGATTGGCTTCCCAGTTAGAAACTCAACATTTAAGTCTGGTTAGGTTCTTTTAAAAATAGTTCTTGACTGCCTATGAAATACACAGACCAGTCACCTTATAAAAAATGTATGCATGTGTGCGTTACGGCTAAGGCTACCATCTCCTGTGAGCATCAAACCCATCCCAACCCTTTTAAAAGTGACCACAGCTATCAGTTTGATATGTTTGATGACTTATTTTTACCGAAACTGCTCTGCACTTCAGTACTTTCAATCAAAAGGTTTGTGTCTTTCTTCTATTCTGGAAAAATCTTCATCTCTTATTCTTCAAGTATTGCCTCTGCCATTCATCCCATTCTCAATTCCTGGAATATGTGTTAGATGTTTTCCATCTGTCCCCATATTTCTCTTTTCCTTTCTCCCCCCCCCCCCTTTTTTTTTGAGACAGAGCCTCAAGCTGTCACCCTGGGTAGACTGCTGTGGCATCACAGCTCACAGCAACCTCCAACTCCTAGGCTCAAGCGAGTCTCCTGCCTCAGCCTCCCAAGTAGGTGGGACCACAGGCGCCCGCCACAATGCCCAGCTATTTTTTGGTTGCAGCCGGCATTGTTGTTTGGTGGGCCCGGGCTGGATTCGAACCCACCACCTTAGGTGCATGTGGCTGGTGCCTTAGCCACAGGCGCCAAGCCTTCTGAGTTAATTTCTATCATTATCTTTATTTTCCCTGCAATTTAACTGTATTATAATAGAGCAATAGAGAATGCTCTAGAGCAGTGGTTCTCAACTTTTCTAATGCCGCAACCCTTTAATACAGTCTCTGTGGGTCACGACCCACAGGTTGAGAACCACTATCCTAGAGCCTAGTGAGAGCTCATGAGCTCATGTAGTCTGATAGTTTCTGTTTTTATTTATTTTTTGGGGGGGAGGACAGAGTCTCATTATGTCACCCTCAGTAGAGTGCCATGGCTCAAAATCTTGGGCTTAAGTGAGTCTCTTGCCTCAGCCTCCTAAGTAGCTGGGACCTTAGGCACCTGCCACAATGCCCAGCTATTTTTTTGTTGCAGTCGTCATTGTTGTTCACCTTCCCCTGGTTGGGCTCGAACCCGCCAGCCTTGGTGCATGTGGCCAGTGCTGTAACCACTGTGCTATGGGTGCTGAGCCATATTTTTATTTATTTGTTATTATTATTATTTTGAGACAGAGTTTCATTTGGTTACCATTGGTAGAGTGCCATGGTGTCTTAGCTCACAGCAACCTCAAACTCTTGGGTTCAAATGATCCTTTTGCCTCAGCCTCCCAAGTAGCTGGGTCTACAGGTGCCCACCACAATGCCTGGCTTTTTTTTTTTTTTTAGAGACAGAGTTTCACTTTGTTGCCCTCAGTAGAGTGCTATGGCATCACAGCTCACAACAACCTCCAGTTCCTGGACTTAGGCAATTCTCTTACCTCTGCCTCCCAAGTAACTGGGACTGCAGGCGCCCGCCACAGTGAACAGCTATTTTTTTTGTTGCAGTTTGGCTGGGGCTGGGTTGGAACCTGCCACCCTCGGTATCTGGGGCCAGCACCCTACTCACTGAGCCACAGGCGGCGCCCACAATGCCTGGGTATTTTTTAAGGGATCTTGCTTCAGTTCAGGCTGGTCCTGAACCTGTGAGATCAGGCAATCCCTCCGCCTTGGCCTCCCAAGTGCTGTACTTTTTCTATTTTTTTTCTTTTTTTTTTAAATTAAGTGATAGCTGTGTATGTTAATGCAATCATGGGGTACAGTGTGGTGTTTTCATATGCAATTTGAAATATTTTCATCAAACTGGTTAACATAACCTTTATGTCATTTTCTTAGTTATTGTGTTAAGATGTTTATATTCTACTCTTAGAAAGATTCATGGCTCGGCGCCTGTGGCTCAATAGGCTAAGGCACCAGCCACGTACACCTAAGGTGGCGGGTTTGAATCCCCAGCCCGGGCTGCCAAACAACAATGATGGCTGCAACCAAAAATAGCCGGGTGTTGAGGTGGGCGCCTGTAGTCCCAGCTACTTGGGAGGCGGAGGCAGGAGACTCGCTTGAGCCCAGGAGTTGGAGGTTGCTGTGAGCTGTGATGCTACAAGCACTCTACCCAGGGGGATAACTTGAGAGTCCGTCTCAAAAAAAAAAAAAGAAAGAAAGATTCACTTGTACCCTTGTAAGATAAACCATAGAAGTGATCCATCCAATCACCCTCCCTCTACCCATCCCCCCTCCTCTTCCTCTCCCCCCTCCCCATTTTCTTAGGCTATAATTAGGCTATAGCTTTCATATGAAAGCTATAAATTAATTTCATAATAGGGCTGTGTACATTGGATACTTTTTCTTCCAATTTTGTGATATTTTGCTAAGAAGAACATTTTCCAGCTCCATCCATTACTTTTTCTAATTTTAGTAAAGACCGGGGTCTAGCTCTTGCTCAGGCAGGTTTTAAACTCCTGAACTCAAGCAATCCACCTATCTCAGCCTCTCAGAGTGCTAGAATTACAGATGTGAGCCACTTGTACTGGCCATGTTGGTTTTTTGTTTTTTGTTTTTGGCCGGGGCTGGGTTTGAACCCGCTACCTCCAGCATATGAGGCCAGCCTCCTATCCTTTTGAGACATAGGCGCCGCCCCTGCCTCCATTCTTTTTTTTTTTTTAAGAGATAGAGTCTTAGCTGAGTGAGTTGGCTCATGCCTATAATTTTAGCATTCTGGGAGGCCAAAGTGGGTGGATTGCCTGACCTCAGGAGTTTAAGACCATCCTGAGCAAGAGCGAAACTCTGTCTCTACTAAAAATAGAAAAATTACCCAGGTATTGTGGCAGGTCCCTATAGTCCCAGCTATTTGGGAGCTTGAACCTAAGAGTTTGAGTTTGCTGTGAGTTATGTTGATGCCAAGGCCCTCTAGCCTGGACCACCTTTTTTTTTTTGAGACAGAGCCTCAAGCTCTCACCCTGGGTAGAGTGCAATGGCATCACAGCTCACAGCAACCTCCAATTCCTGGGCTCAAGCGATTCTCCTGCCTCCGCCTCTCAAGTAGCTGGGACCACAGATGCCCGCCACAATGCCCGGCTATTTTTTGGTTGCAGCCGTCATTGTTTGGTGGGCCCGGGCTGGATTCCAACCCGCCAGCTCAGGTGTATGTAGCTGGCGCCTTAGCCACTTGAGCCACAGGCGCCAAGCAGAGTGAGACTTTTTAAAAAAATAAATTTCTTTTAAGTGTGAGGAAAAACATTTTTTCATAAAAAAAGTCACATGTGGGCCAGGTGTGGTGGCTCACTCCTGTAATCCTCTCAGTCTGGGAGGCTGAGGCGGGTGGATTGCCTGAGCACACGGTTGGAGACCAGCCAGAGTTATAGCGAGACTCCATCTCTAAAAATAGCCAGGCATTGTGGCGGGTGCCTGTAGTCCCAGCTGCTTGGGAGTCTGAGGAAAGAGAATAGCTTGAGCCCAAAGTTTGAGGTTGCTGTGAACTATGGCACCGCTGTACTCTACTGGGGCAACAAAGTGAGACTCTGTCTCAAAACAAAAGCTCCTGTGGTCCCAGCTACTCGGGAGGCTGAGGCAAGAGAATCGCCTAAGCCTAGGAGTTGGAGGTTGCTGTGAGCTGTGATACCACCGCTCTCTACCAAGAGCGACAAAGTGAAACTCTGTCTCTAAAAAAAAAAAAAGAAAGAAAAAGAAAAAAAAAAGTCACACAAATACTGTATGCTACCACCTGCATATTTAGTCCTTTCTGTATATTAGAAGGTGAAATAAGTTTGCAAAGACAGTGAGTAACAATCCTCATATGAATATTCATTTGCTGTAGAAGGAAGTAAAGTCAGGGTGGAAAAAATAAAAAAGAAAAGTCAGGGTGGAATGTCATTTTCCACTTAGCAGAGCGAGCCCTCTGCTCTGGTACGTGACTCCCTACCCTGTCCTGCAGCAAGCCAGGCCACCATAAATAGCATCCCCCTTGCCTCCCTTAGGTATCTGACTACCATAATGATTACGGAATGGCCCCTCAGGTTACACTCAGTAGTGCCGAGGTGGAGAGCCTGAATGCTAGCCAGTAATAAGGCTTTTACCAGGAACAAAGGCCTTAATGATTGTCGTGCAGCAAGCTCAATGACTCTTTCAGACCTCCTTAACCTGTGACCCTAACTACCTAAGGTCATTTTATTGTTGTTCTTGTTTATTAATTGTAACTGCAAGAGATTTTCTCCCAAATATGCACAAGGTTGTTTGTATTGCCTAATGAGGAAGAATGCTCGCAGTACACAGGGCCACAGGTTATCTTTTGTTCCTTTTGTTGTACTTTGGTTTGTTACCTATCAAAGCACGTTTGGGCGGAAGGGAACAACTGTGGAATGGATTGCAACACGCCTTATTTCTTAAACTGAGGAAACTCCGAAAGCACAAAATCTAATTTCGCTCTCCTCTGGAGAGAATTCAAGCAATTTTGTTGCTTATTCAAGTATTCCTAAGGCAGTGTCAAATTCAAAAATAAATTATAAGCTTCAACATACATGGACTTTCAAAAGAAAAGTGAAAGCAAGTCAAGCAGGTCATTTAATAATCAGATTTTCCTAAATGTCACTTGATGGATTTATATGGCAGATTGACTATTAAAAATTCCTTAGGGGATTGGGGCGGGCGGGGGGCGAGTGGCACCTGTGGCTCAGTGGGTAAGACGCTGGCCCCATATCCCGAGGGTGGCGGGTTCAAACCCACTGGATGTGAGACCATGAGAATGGTGCACACACTCTGGAGTTTCAGATTGGTCCTCTGTAAGTAAGGATAGGGGTGGCCAAGTCATATGAAGCTAGGGTCCTTAGCCAGGCATAGTGGCTCATGCCTGTAATCCTAGCACTGTGGGAGGCTGACGCAGGTAGATTGCTTGAGCTTGAGAGCTCCACCAGCCTGAGCAAGAGCAAGACCTCATCTCTAAAAATAGCCAGGCATTGTGGCAGGTGCCTGTAGTCTTAGTTACTGGGAGATTTGAGGCAAGGAGATCACTTGAGCCCGAGAGGTTGAGGTTGCTGTGAGCTATAATGCCATGCCATTCTATGGAGGGCAATAAAGTGAGACTGTCTCAAAAAAACAAAACAAAACAAAACAAAACAAAAAAAACAAGAAAGAAAAAAAATGAAGTTAGGGACCTGATACCATATCTGGCTCGAGTTTTCTGCTTCCTCCACGCTGTGGGGCAGGGGCAGGGAAGGGCAGGACCAGGCAGGTTTTAATAGCCTCTTTGCTGTTAATAATGTAGAAAGCTGTCTGGAGAGACAGAGCTTAATTTTTGGTTTGGCAAGAGAAGCTTCTATTTAAAACTTGCCGTTTGTTTCTCAGCCTAGAAGGGCATGGAAAGTCACTAGGGGCTGAGCTATCAAGGGAAGGATCCCTGGATCCCTGGAGTGACCCTTCTTAGGTAAATATAAGGCTGGTTTACTTTCCAATCCTGTGCGTGTGTGCACGCGTGCACATGTGCACACTTGTGTGAAAGTATCCTTTATGGCCTAAAATCGGCTGTCTCTCTAAATTGGTATTAGATGGAGATGGCAGGAGGGAAGGAAAATTGCATTCTAGGAATGACCAGATTAAAATGCCAATCCCTTCCAGTTGAAGTGAGGGTTATTAGACCATCTCTGAAGCACTAAAATGTCTTCTCCTTTTCTACTCTCTCTTTCTGGAATCTATTAGATCTTGTTCCTCCTTCTGAACTTATCTCTTACTTTCCCTCTCAGACATGAAGTTAATTTGGAAAAATTGGAAAATATATTGGTGACTGGGCACAGTGGCTCATGCCTGTAATCCTAGCACTCTGGGAGGCCAAGACAGGAGGATTCCTTGAGCTCAGGAGTTTGAGACCAGTCTAAGTAAGTGGGAGATCCCCTTCTCAAAGACAAAAAATATATATATGCACATATATGATTTATATATAAAGTGTATTGCTAAATAAAATTAAGGTGGGCATGGGCTGATCATGAGGGATGACCACTCTGGATCCACAAGTACAAATACCAAATTTATTCAGTCTGTCTTTTATTTATTTACATATGAATATATAAATAGCTCCCTTGCTCCCTTAAAAAAAAAAAGAGAATATATGAATTGAAAGATCTTACAACATAAGGACTATATGTAGCCTGTTATTTTTCACTTGACAATGTATATCTTAGACATATTCAGGTGGTAAATATACACAGGGAGACATAGATAGACTCAAACTAGTAAATACAAGTATGAAATATATCAAGGGGTCAGGCACAGTGGCTCACACCTATAATCCCAGCAGTTTGGCAGACCAAGCTGGGAGGATTGTTTAAGGCCAGGAATTGGAGACCAGCCTAGGCAAAAAAAAAAAATTTATTCAGGCATGGTGGTGTGTGTCTGTAGTCCCAAGCGCCTCTTCCTACTTAGGAAGCTGAGGCAGGAGGATCTCTTGAACTCAGGAGTTCTGGGTTGCTGTGAGCTCAGCTGATGTCAGGGCACTCTAATATGGGTGACAGAGTGAGACTCTTGTCTCAAAAAAAAAAAATAAAAATAGATAAAAAATTAAAAAATGGGCTTGGCACCTGTGGCTCAAGCAGCTAAGGCGCCAGCCACATACACCTAAGGTGGTGGGTTCAAATCCCCAGCCTGGGCCCGCCAAACAACAATGATGGCTGCAACCAAAAAATGACCGGGTGTTGTGGCGGGCGCCTGTGGTCCCAGCTACTTGGGAGGCGGAGACAGGAGACTCGCTTGAGCCCAGGAGTTGGAGGTTGCTATGAGCTGTGATGCCATGGCACTCTACCCAGGGGGATAGCTTGAGGCTCCGTCTC
>CAUYQV010140234.1:0-26161 GCA_963574575.1 Galagoides demidoff
TGAGTTTGAAACTTCCTGTTTAAAGACTTTTCTGATTAGATTGTCGATGATACTAACCAGTACGATTGTTTTGATTTTGTGTAATGTGTCAGCGTTTGGAAGGTTTGCATAACTTTGTGAATCACTATTTTCTGAAGATAACACATGATGTGACACAATAACCTATGGGTAAAAGCTTTATTCAAAATTCAAGGTAGGTCAGTGGATTTTAATCCAACGTTGTCTGAAAATTTGTTGATGGGGTTCTAGATTCCACATTGTAACTCTGTAAGAAACTACCGCTTGTTCAAATGTTGGAATCACCAAAATAGCATGTTGTAACATACTGCATGCTGAAGCAGATATGGGAACCAGCTATTTCCTTTTAAGCCAGATATTTCCTTGGGGTCACAGCTCACCTCAGCAGGGTTGATGTGCGTTCTTCAACCTTCTCTCTTGGCTCAGCTCCAGACCATCAGCTTACTTGCTAAAGTTCTGTCCTTTAACTCTACTTCTAGATGGGAGCCTCTGTGGAAAGCTGGAAAACTACATAAACACAAACTCTGAGTTTCCAAGTGATGTTCTTTAGCTTTATTGATAGACAATTGACATAAACTGAACACATGTAAAGTATATGATTTAATAAATTTTGGTATATGTATACACTTTTGAATTCATCTTTCCTGGTCAGCGTTCTCCAGAGAAACTGAAGCAGTAGGATATGCATTTATATTTATTCAGAGATTGTTTTAAGGAGCTGGCTCCTGCCCTGTGGGGCTAGCACAGGCCCGCAGGCTGGAGACTCCGGCTGGAATTGAGGTTGTAGTGTTGAGTTTGAGGTCCCTAGGGCAGGCTGGCAGGATTTCACAGGATACTGACAGGAGTTCTGTTACATTCTGAAGGCGGAATTCCTTCTCTGAGAAATCTCAGGTTTTGCTCTTTTAGTCTTCAGCTGATTGGATGGGGCTCACCTACACCATCTAGGGTGTAAACTGATTGTGGATGTTTGTCATAGCTGCAGAATACCTCCACAGCAGCATCTAGACCAGTGTCTGGCCGGCCAGGCTGACCTGTAGGGTCTGACTGTCACACTGTCCCTCCAGGTTCCGATGGTCAGCACACTCAGCACCTGCGCCGGGCACTTCTGCCACTTTGCCTTCCTTGTTCCTCCATCCTCAGTAGTTTCTGAGAGTGTGAAGAAATCAGTTCTGTCTTAGTCCATTTAGTGTACCTATTAAGGAACACCCGAGCCTGGGTAATTTATAAAGAATAGAGGTGCACTTGGCTCCCAGTTCTGCTGGCTGAGCGTCTGGAGACAGCCTCAGGCAGCTTCCACTCCTGCTTGCAAAGTTTACAGGGGAGAGGTAGAAGGGAGGCTGAGCCAGGCGCTTCCTAACAGCCAGTTCTGGGGGAACTGACTAAGCAAGAATTCACTCAGTACTGCCCTTCATGGGGGACCTGCCCATTAGGCCCCACCTCCAACATTGGGGAGGGAATTTCCATGTGAAGCTGATGGGGACCAACATCCAGACTATTGCATGCTATGACCCAGAATGTTTGAGAATGGCCATTTTATGGGTCTTCAGAACACATCTGAGGCACAAAATAAATAATTCTGTAAGAGTTCTTTGAAAAGTTTTTTTTGGTAATGTAGAAAAAGGTGAAATATTGAGGAAAGTTTTGATACCTTATCCCTTTCCTCCCTTCCTTTCCCCCTGCCCCTGCCCCTGCCTTAGCAATTTTAATAGGCTGGTTTGCTACAGTAGCATTTTTTTCCAAATGCAAAGTGGAATAGTTACTGTGAAAAGCAAAGGGTCAAATAAATTCAAACAAAATCAAATAGGTTTCTTTATTATAAGAATTTTCCGAGCTTTCAATATACTAATGTGCATTATGCATTTTACGAGGAGAATGAGATGTGCGGAGTTTCCCAGATTAATCCCATTGTGAGGTGCTTTTGGGAAGAGCCCAAGTCTGAATTTTGCCCTTTACTGGAAGGGACTGTCACCGTTTCAGATCATCACAGAGGAGGCAGGAGGAATGAGGCCTTGTCAGAGAGTCGTAAGTGCTCAGAAGCGAGGACTTAGTGTCAGATGCACTCATCTGCCTCATATAAGGTGTATTATTATTTTTTTTTCTTTTTGCAGTTTTTCTGGCTGGGGCTGGATTTGAACCTACCATGTCGGGCATATGGGGCCAGTGCCCAACTCCTTTGAGCCACAGGCGCTGCCATAAGTTAGATTATTCTTATGTGACCTTTAAAACAGTTCTATAAGTTTTATTCCCAAAGTATTGATATGGAAGCCTTTAAGAGATGGCCCAAGGTTACCCAGCTGGGAGGAAGTGATGTAATTAGGATTGAGCCCCATCTGCTGGATTCCGAAGCTTGTGCTTTACTGCTCAAGTCTGCTTATCCCAGGTTAATCCTAGTGCTGTCCTTGTCCCCATATGCACCTGTGCAGAGCTGGTCACACCCAGCTCTTGGAACATCAGGGCTGCTGACTCTTCTAGCCTAGACCAAGGTGACAGACCTGCCTTCTCTTCATCTCTCCCTCCCACTCTCCATTTACCTCCTTCCTCTTGTCTGGCCCGTTCATTTCTTGGTTGTGCTCAGTGTTGTGTTTGCTGTAACTCATGAACTGACTTTAGTTGCAGCACCCTAACACCCTAGACTGTGGCACAAGTGTGGCCTCCCTGTTATGTCCCTGGGGAGAAAGTTTTCTTAACCCACCTACCTTCCAGTAGCCTTTTAAATTTTGCAGTTTTTTGGCCGGAGCTGGGTTTGAATCCACCACCTCCAGCATATGGGGCCGATGCCTTACTCCTTTGAGCCACAGGCGCCTCCCCAGTATCCTTTTTGAACAGAAAGATCAGAAAGCTCATGGTGTATGAGCTTTCAGAATCAGACCGGACGAAGGCTTGAATCCTGGATCCACCGCTAACCCTGGGCAGACTACTTCTGGGCTTAATTCTAAGACCACCCAGGTTGGGCAGTTTGCTAGGAGGACTCTGCATATGTTATGGTCGTACCCACAACTGGGATTCATTACAGCGAAAGAATACAAAGCAAAATGAGCAGTGAAATGTGCCTGAGATAAAAAGTCTGGAGGAAACTGGGCACAAGTTTCCCAGGGTCCTCTCCCAGGGGTGGGGGCCACACAGGACACCCCTTAAATCTGTTAGCCGTGAACTGTGACCACGTAGCCACAGCATCTCCCAGGGACACCATCAGTGACTCAGCACACAGGATGCTGTTATGTGAACACATGCTGTGAGGCGTGTCCCTAATCTCCGATTTGCTAAAGAGTCCAGCGTTCAGGAGAAACCACGTCTCGGCACACTTGGGTGCCATGAGCCAGTTTTACCAGGGTGTGGTGGAAACCCTCCCCAAATCTCAGCTCCCAGATTTGAGCCAACAGCCAACCTTGTGATCAGACCTTTCAAAGGATAAGAGGCTGTGGCCTGCTCTTAATTCTTTTATTGCCGAGAGGTAATTTTGCTCGCTTTAATAAAAGGCTGTGTGGAAATTTAAAAAGATGCCTGTGGGCTCCCTCTCCCTTCCCCCCTACTCCTTTCTGCTGGAATGAAATACAGGAGCTGGGGTGTCCCCTTGCTGACCTCTCCCTGAGATAACTCAGCACTGATGCTGAGTCTTTGCAAATTGTTGCTTGTGTACCCTGATCATAGCTTTAACAAAATTAAAGCCATATTGATTTTAATCAAAGTGTACTCATGTTTTAAATATTAATACTCATGTTGGCTATGGCAACCATCGTCTTAGAGAAATGGGGATGCCTTAGGTCATTAGTTCAGATGTGATCACGATCGATAGTGATTATAAAGCAATACCTATAGTTTGCTTAAATGAGTTAATTAATATCATTTTATTCAAAAAATGTAAAATTCCAAAATAGGGAGTTAGAAAAGGAAATTGATTTTTTATTTAAAAGGGTTTCATTAAATAGCTCCTTATACAGTAGACCCTCCATAGCCAACCACTCCCTCATCAACCACCTCCTTAAGTTGACCTAATTTTCACCGATTGGACATTCACCAGTTGTCCTCAATGGAAGTTCCTTATGTGGACCACCTCTGGAACAAGGCTCTGGGCTAAACGTTTTACATTTAGTGTTGACTTTACTGCTCACAACACAGTGAGAGAAGATTTTATCTTTTTTTGCTTAAGAGAGATCTGTGGGCTCAGCGCCTGTGGCTCACGTGGCTAGGGTGCCAGCCACACACACCTAAGGTGGTGGGTTCAAATCCAGCCCGGGCCCGCCAAAAACAGCAATGATGACTGCAACCAAAAAATAGCTGGGCGTTGTGGTGGGCGCCTGTGGTCCCAGCTACTCGGGAGGCTGAGGCAGGAGACTTGCTTGAGCCCAGGAGTTGGAGGTTGCTGTGAGCTGTGTTGCCATGGAACTCTACCCAGGGGGATGGCTTGTGGCTCCATCTCAAAAAAAAAAAAAAAAAAAAAAAAGAGATCTGTGAATTAGGCAGACAAGCAGCTGACCTTTGCCATACAGCTTGGCTAAAGTAGCGGCAGGATTTGGACTCGTTCTGTCTGATCCCAAAGCCCTCACTTGCCTTTCTGCTGTGTACTGCCTCTAATGTTATAATGAATGAAAGAGAACACGGCATTCGTTTTTCTTTTTAAAAAGTGATTTATAGGAAGCTTTGTCGAAACATTAAGATCTGGTTACAGTGACCCTTCAGGTAATGTAACTAGGGCCAATTCCATGAATAGGGAATTACATGACACGTCTAAGGGAAGCTAAAAAGGCTTATCTACCTGCAAGCCTCAGAAAATCTCCAAAGTACACATTGCTCGAAACATTTTAGGACAACATTCTAATCGGTTGTGGCAAACATTAAAAAAAATTTCAGGAGGTACTTTTTGTTTTGTTCTGGGTTTGTTTTTTTTTTTTGAAATTGATAACGGGCATTGTAAAACTTGTTTAGTAGAAACCTTTTTCACGTCTGGGAAAATTCTAAGGAAGTCAGGAACCCTGGGATATGTGCGGCTACCTTCAGGATGTAGTCTGATGAAGAGGTGTTGTAAGCCTCTGACAGTTTGGTAGGAGATAGTTGTGATGCGAGTCTGCTCACCACCCAGTTACCTTTAATGCTAAAACAGAAAGGAACCAAACGAGGGTTGGTGGGAGGGCACAGACTATGAGCTTTCTGGAGTAAGCAAGGCCCACCTTGAGGTCACTGACCAGTTGGTTATTCCCAGGCAATTTTGCTTTGAGTGATTCTACAGCTCTCAGGAATGGATGGGAACAAGGCCCTAGGCTAAGCCTTTCACATACAGCACCCTTAAAAATCAGTTAGTGAGGACTGTGAGAATTTCAGTAGGATAGGATTTAATTTCTTCCTTTCATTCCTGTGGGGAAAAAGTGTTTATTTTACTTTATAAAAGTATAAAGTACTGCCAACGACAGGTTGCCTTTTGTTTAAGCCAATACTAAAACCAACCTGGAATCCACCATGTTAATGCTTTTGTTTATGACTTGTGGAAGTATTTGGTGCTATTTTTTAGTTTCTTTTTCCCCCCAGTGTTTAGGTTTTTTTTTTTTTTTTTTGGAGACATAGCTTCACTATATTGCCCTCAGTAGAGTGCCGTGGTGTCACATCTCACAGCAACTTCAAACTCTCGTGCTTAAGCAATTTTCTTGCCTCAGCCTCCCAAGTAGCTGGGACTACAGGCACCTGTCACAACACCCGCTGTTTTTTGGTTGTAGTTGTCATTGTTGTTTGGCAGGCCTGGCCTGGGTTCCCACCCACTAGCCCTGGTGTATGTGCCTGGTGCCCTACTGTTGAGCTACAGGTGCTGAGCCCCAGTTTTTAGTTTTTGAAGAAACAAATTTGGTTTCTTTTTTTGTAGCTCAGGCCTGAATTCCTATAGGTTTTCAAACAATTTTGAATTGAAATTATCATCCAGGGCTCGGTGCCTGTGGCTCAAGTGGCTAAGGTGCCAGCCACATACACCCAAGGTGGCGGGTTTGAATCCAGCCCGGGCCTGCCAAACAACAATGACAGCTGCAACCAAAAAATAGCCAAGCGTTGTGGAGGGCGCCTATAGTCCCAACTACTTGGGAGGTGGAGGCAGGAGACTCGCTTGAGCCCGGGAGTTGGAGGTTGCTGTGAGCCATGATGCCATGGCACTCTACCCAGGGCAACAGCTTGAGGCTCTGTCTCAAAAAAAAAAAAAAAAAAAAAGGAAATTATCATCCATAACAGCTTATCAGAGAATTTAAAATGCAAAGCAATGTGGGTTTCTTTTAGCCTAAACATGCTGATTTGGGTTAAAGTACTTTTCTTTTTCACTGTGTAAATGATAACTTAGTGTTTTCACTATAATAGTATGATACCCTGTTGTATCTGCTGTTTTAATTTTTTTGCCTTCTACACTGTCTTTATCAATATGCATAATTTCTTTCTCTTTTGAAAGAACTCTGGGTTGATAAACTTTTCTATGGGATGTTAGAGTTGTCCACTTCAAACTTGATGCTGGCATAGCTATTTTTTAGCGTTCATTGATTGGTGATTCCTGTTAAAGATCAAAAGAAACTTTATACTTTTCAGTTTTCTGACACGGTAGACAGGTTGAGGAAGGAGAATGTTGATCAGAAAATACCAATAATATGCCACGTTTGGGGCTTCCGGACGTAGCAAATGTAGCTGTCATTTTTGTGTCTTTCCTATCAATCTGACTAATGACTGTTTTTGTACTCATGAATTGCTTGGAACACCTGTTTTTCTGTAAGAAGAAAGTGTTTGACTTTCAGTGACAGATGCAAATTTTGTGCATCATTTTAAATTAAGAGTTGAGGTAAAATAGGAAAAAGAAAGTATTGCATAGGAAGTGACTAAATATATCCTTTCTGGTGAAACGTCCTCTGGCTAAGCCAGGTATGGATGGATGCATTTAGTAGATGCATTCTTTACTCTTTGATCAGAGCCTGGTTCTATTCACGCATTGTTTGATTTGCAGAGGCAGCTTCACCTTTATCCTCAGTACCATCTCTTCAGTAGTTGTTTATTTCAAGCCTGTTGCATGGATAAAAACAATACCAAATCATCCTTACTAAAGTAGAAATCCAGCACTTCTTTTTTTTTTTGGACAGTTATGTCTTCCTGGTACCTGTTTTCTTTCTCCAAGTCTTTCCAGACGTTTCTGAACTCCAGTGCCTTCTCCTACCCGGGCAGCATTGACAGCAAAGCCCAAGCTTCGTACACATTACTTAAATCTACAGCCCTCGTTCATTTAGATTCCTGTAAAATTGGAGAAAAGGAGGGGTGGGGCATACACTTTGCAATCTTAAGGTTTTTTAAATCTCCTTTCTTCAGAATTTCATCTATTGTTCGTAGATGGTGCCACCTGGAACCAGGAATTTGAAGCCTGGAATCACATCAACCCAACAGTCATTGGTCTATTCTCAAGCTTTCACTCCATGTTACAAAATGTCTATGTCTGTTTTCCATCCTCGTTTTATTTAAACTTCTTGACAGCTATGAGTAATTTCTTGGAGAACAGGAAAACAGTTACACTTATCATCTACCAGAAGCCTTTGTGTGTAAGAGAGTAACTTGTTACAGTAATAATGTTACTCTAGTTCAGTGATTTTCACTGGTGGGCCACGAATATTTTTAAAGATCATTAATTAATGGGTGGCACCTGTGGCTCCTGGAGTAGGGCGCTGGTCCCATATACCGGAGGTGGTGGGTTCAAACCCAGCCTCAGCCAAAAAAACTGCAAAAAAAAAAAAAAAAAAAAAAGATCATTAATTAGTTTCCTAAAGAAATTCAAAGCACAGTAAACGTATTCTTTTTTTTTCACTCTTTTTTTTTTCTTGGAGCAACATAATTTAAGTGTGCTGTGGAAATTTTACTAGAGCAGTGGTTCTCAAACTTCCTAATGCCACAATGTATTTTCATTGTTAAAAAGTGGTCGCGAGGCTTGGCGCCTATGGCTCAAGCTGCTAGGGTGCCAGCCACATACGCCTGAGCTGGAAGGTTCAGATCCAGCCGGATCCTGCCAAACAACAATGACGGCTGCAACCAAAAAATAGCCAGGCGTTGTGGGTGCCTGTCTTGAACTTTGCTAAGTGTGAAATAACACAGACGTATAAAAAATGTGTATCGTGTCTGTGCACAGCTTAAATAATAATGACAATAATTACCAATGTACATACCACCCAGTTTAAGAAGTAGAACATTACATAGCCTTTCTGTAAATTCATTCAGGATCGGGACTATAAATCCTTTCTATAAGCTTGTCGCCTTAGGCCAGAGGTTAGTGCACCAGCCCTGCACAACAGCCCTTGCGGGCTCCAACCTCCCTGGGTCTGATAACCAAACAGTAAATACCTCCTACATCTAGTAACTCCCAGACTGAAAGAGCTCCAGATTTTCATCCAGCTGTTATGTTTGTGTCCGCTGGACTGTCTCACAGGCATCTCAGACTGGGCACCTGTAAAGCAGAGCTGGTTTCCTCCTGGACCATCTCTGGGCATCTATAAAGCAGAGCTGATTCCCACCTGGCCCATCTCTGCCTCTGCAAGTCTTTTGTATCTCAGTTCAGGACCACTCTATCTTTCCATTTGCTCAGGCCAAAAACCTGAAGTTTTGATTCATTTTCTACCCTTCATTCCCTATATAGAAGGTATCAGCAGATCCTGTTGACAGTTCAATAGAACTATATCACTCCTTTTTTTTTTTTTTTTGAGACAGAGTCTAACTTTGTCACCCTTGTGGCGTCATAGCTCATAGCAGCCTCCAGCTTTTGGGCTTAGGTGATTCTCTTGCCTCAGTCTCCTGAGTAGCTGGGACTACAGGCACCTCCCACAACGCCCGGCTATTCTTTTGTTGCAGTTTGACCAGGGCCGGGTTTGAACCCGCCACCTTCCATATTTGGGGCCAGTGCCCTACTCACTGAGCCACAGGTGCCGCCCAGAACTATATCACTTCTTAATACCCCAACTGCTAACCTAGTCCAGGCTTTTATCTTTTTCTGGATTATTGCTAAGGCTTCTCAACTGATGTCTCTGCTTCTTTTGTTTCCTGGTGTGTAGTCCATTTTAAGCAGAGAAGCTTAACTGATCTTGTTAAAAGTAAGTCAGATAATGTTACTTGTCTGTTCAGAACCCTGTTTGATGACTTCCCTTCAAGTCACACAAATAAAATGGATGATTGCTCTACACAGTCTGACCTTTCCAACTCTCTCAACTCCTTCCTCAACGACTCTCCTCTTCCTTCATTCTCTCCTAGCCTCACAGTTCCTCAAACCTGCCGCTGAGCCTATGGGCCTTCAGAGCTCCTAGCTTTGTGCTGGAGGGCTCTGTTCTGACCTCCTCCTCTTCCTGAGGCCCAGGCTTTCTGACCCTTCCTTGAATCCAGGCATTCGTGTCCTGACTCTAAACCATTAGCTGTGACTTGGTACCTCAAGCGAAGGCTTGTTTTAGAATACCCATTACTTATCTTATTTCAAACTTTCTGTCTTTTCTGTTTTATAAGGAATTCCTTTATTATTTTGTCAATTATTAAAACGATTATATTTTGTTCAGCTTTTTTTTTTTTGAGACGGAGTCTCACTGTGTCACCCTGGGTAGAGGTGAAGTTGGGAAGCCTTAGCAATAATCCAGAAAAAGATAAAAGTCTGGACTAGGTTAGCAGTTGAGGTGCCGCACTGTCATAGCTCACAGCAACCTCAGACTCTTGGGCTTGAGCTACCTTCTTGCCTCAGCCTCATGAGTAGCTGGGATTATAGGCGCTCACCAGTACTCCAGACTAGTTTTTTGTTTTCTATTTTAGTAGAGATGGGATCTCGCTCTTGCTCAGGCTGGTCTTGAACTCCTGAGCTGAAGCAATTCACCTATCTTGGCCTCCCAGAGCACTGGGATTACAGGCGTGAGCCACAACCCTGGCTTTGTTCAGCATTTTACGTGACTTCTGTATTTTGCCAGAATTGGCAGTGTGATGAATTGTTATTAACAAGTGAAGTTAGAACGTTGATTTATTGAAATGATTTCATCTTTTTCTTTGATGGAAGGATGGAAGACTTCAGACAGGGGACCACATCTTAAAGATCGGTGGCACAAATGTGCAGGGCATGACCAGCGAGCAAGTTGCTCATGTTCTGAGGAACTGTGGGAGTTCCGTCAGGATGCTTGTTGCCAGGGACCCAACTGGTGAGACTTCAGTGCCCCCTCCTGCCCCGGCAGCCTTACCTGTTGCCCTCCCGACTGTGGCCAGCAGGAGTTCTGGTTATGTGAGTATACAAATCACCCTTTCAGCTTAAGCAATGCACTGCAGGATAAGGAATTCTTTTTTTTTTTTTAAATTAAATCATAGTAGTGTACATTAATACTATCATGGGGTACAGTGTACTGTTTCTGTATACAATTTGAAATACTTTCATCCAACTGGTTAACATAGCCTTCATGTCTTTTTCTTAGTCATTGTGTTAAGACATTTATATTCTACACTTAGAGAGATTCACATGTACCCTTATAGGATGAACCATAGGTGTGATCCCACCAATCACCCTCCCTCCACCCTCCCTCTCCCCTCTCTCCATATTCCTGGGCTAAAATTGGGTTATAGCTTTCCTATGAAAACTATAAATTAGTTTCATAGTAGGACTGAGTACATTGGATACTTTTTCTTCCATTCTTGAGATCCTTTGCTAAGAAGAATATTCTCCAGCTCCGTCCATGTAAACATGAAGGAGGTAAAATCTCCATCTTTCTTAATGGCTGCATAATATTCCATGGTGTACATATATCACAATTTATTGATCCAGGGCTAAGAAATTCTTTCAACTTCAGAACATGGTATTAGCATGAGTTTATATCTCAGTGGTTACCAGTAAAGCAGAAGAAAACCCAGTTTAAAGACACAAGACATGTTGAATTTTTTGTTTTGCTATTTCACAGGGTAAAAGGCTCCCCTTGCCTCAGCTACTCATTTGTAAATTGAAGGCTAATAATACTTGCCTATTGATAGGTTACTGAGGAGAGATCCAGGTGCTTGGGGGGAGATGGTAAATACTGGATAAATGTATGAGAATCACCTCGTCTTCAAAACACAAGTTGAGTTCTTACAATTCAAATCTTTTTCACTTCTTTTTCTGCTTCCAGCAAGAGAAAACGCTCCTTTTAAAGGGCCCAGTGATTAGATTAAGCCCACCTCGATAATCAATCTCCCTTTGTCAGGTACCACTTCAGTACAGGAGTAGCACTGGGGACTGTGTGGACCATCTCAAAATTCTACCTACCATAAATGCTAAGAGAATACTTGGCCAGCTTTGCACAAAAGACTGTATACACAGTTGTGTAATTTAATGCATGTGATTAAAATCAGTTTGTTTTTTTCCTTTTAGGACAGTTCTCTTTTTGAAACTTACAATGTTGAACTCATTAAAAAAGATGGACAGAGTCTCGGGATTAGAATCATCGGCTATGTTGGGGCCCCTCACACAGGTAGATGAATTGCTTTTTTATATTGGAAATGAAAGGATGTTAAGGTTTCTAGACAGTAAAATTAAATAACTGCAGATTTTAATTTAAATCTTGAGCAATAAAACCATGAATTTCTAATAGCAACCAGTTACTTCTCAGTGATTATAGAATTGCCTTTTTAATCTCAATAGTTTTATAGCTGGCTTGATAGTAATTAATAAAAGGATATAATTGTCCATTTCAGTGTGTAATATTTGAATTTTACTTCCTCTTATTTGTAATATAGGTATGTTTTGAATACTGTTAATGTGTTATGAGTGTGTGTGATAGATAAATTGATTACTGTATATATTTGATGTTGTGAGCATCCAGATGGTATTATTATTGTGTTCAATCACTAAAAATAAGTTAAAACAAGCATTTTAGAATTGTTTTCCTTTCATATAGAGGAATAATCGTAAGAATAAATACATGGCACAAGTATCTCTGAATAAAACTCCCTGAACTCCTACCCACAAAGCTTTGGGGACATTTACTATAAATTATTCTTTTATTATAGGTAAGTTATTAGGGTCAGGAAAAATAAACCTTTATAAAAATATGTGCTAATAACATAAAAATTCAGAGTTATAAAATGTTCTAGTTTTTATTTTAAAAAGTAAGATTGGAGAGTTAATTTCTTAGAAAAAAATTGTTATTTTGCATACTTGCAGCAGGTGGGAAGATTAAGTGTGCTAATGTATTCAGAGTCCTGGGGGAAAATCATGTCAGATCGCCCTGTGCTATTTTAGCCTAATGAAATATATTTTTTCAAACCTTTGGATTCTTTTAAGTGCCACCATTTTTCAGGTTCAGAATTTAAATGAGTTCGAAAAGAGCTCCACGCGGCTTGTATGATAATGCTTCCAGAAAGCCATGTTGAATAGTTTTTAACCAAGTCTGGCTAGAAGATCACGAGTTAATTCCTAAACTAACGGTTTAATTCCTGAGTGAAAGGGAATGACTGGGAGAAAATTGCTGAGTAAAGGAAAGAATCATTCTTCATCTTTACCTTCAGAAGAAGTTTTTGGGATTGGGTGGTTTAGGGCAGGAGGAAGCACGTAAATGCAAATACACAACCTTTTGAAACTCAGCTTGGCGCCAATGGCTCAAGTGGCTATGGCCAGCCACGTACACCTAAGGTGGCGGGTTTGAATCCAGCCCAGGCCCGCCAAAAACAACAATGACGGCTGCAACCAAAAAAAAAATAGCTGGGCGTTGTGGCAGGTACCTGTGGTCCCATCTACTTGGGAGGCTGAGGCAGGAGACTTGTATGAGCCCAGGAATTGGAGATTGCTGTGAGCTGTGATGTCACAGCACTCTACTCAGGGGGACAGCTTGAGGCTCTGTCTCAAAAAAAAAAAAAACTCAGCATGCTTTTCAACAAATAGACTTTATTTATTTATTTTTTTTTTTGAGATGGAGCCTCAAGCTATCCCCCTGGGTAGAGTGCTATGGCATCACAGCTCATAGCAACCTCCAACTCCTGGGCTCAAGAGATTCTCCTGCCTCCACCTCCCAAGTAGCTGGGACCACAGGCACCCGCCACAATGCCCGGCCGTTTTTTGGTTGCAGCCATCATTGTTGTTTGGCGGGCCGGGCTGGGGATTCGAACCCGCCACCTTAGGTGTACGTGGCTGGCGCCTTAGCCGATTGAGCCACAGGCGCTGAGCCAACAAATAGACTTTTAAAATAATTTTTGCTTTTTTCTTATTGGACTTTTAAGGGTTTATTTTGCATAGTTCTGGGGAGGGTAGAAAAATGAATAGAAGAAAAATTTATTTAGAGAGATAAACAGGTAAAACAACTCTGAATTATTTAGGGATAAGTGAAATATATATTTTAACAGCTATACAATCATCTCTTTTTTTCCAAAACCCCCTGTGGATATGAAGACTTGGATGTTCAAGTCTCTTATATAAAATGGCTTAGTTTTTGCATATAATCTATGCATATCTTCTCTTATACTTTACTGAGCATGTCCAACCCTTTTATTTTCTGCCACATTTTGGAAGAATAAAAGTTGTCTTAGGCTATACACTAAATATACAGACATTAACAAAATCTGAAAGAATAAAAGTTGTCTTAGGCCATACATTAAATATACAGACATTAACAAAATCTGATTAGCAATAAAAAGGCCCATGGATACTTTTTGTGATATCCCACACTACAGGATTAGCAACAACAACAAAAAACCCTCACAAAGTACGCACACAGCCTGTGGGCTTCAGGCTGGACACCTCTGCTTTAAGTTATCTTTAGATTACTTAAAATACTTAATGCAAAATAAATGCTATGGAAAGAGCTATTATACTATGTTTTTAAAGTTTGTTTTCTTATTTTTTCTTTTGAGACAGAATCTCATTATGTCACCCTTGGTAAAGTATCGTGACGTCACAGCTCACAATAACCTCAAACTTTTGGACTTAAGTGATTCTCTTGCCTCAGCCTCCCAAGTAGCTGGGACTGCAGGCACCTGCCACAATGCCCGGCTATTTTTTGTTGTTGTTGTTGCAGTTGTCGTTGTTGTTTTAGCTGGCCTGGGCTCAGTTCGAACCTGCCAGCCTTGGTCTATGTGGCCGACACCCTACTCACTGAGCTACGGGCACCACCTTTTTTGTTTTTTTAATTATATTGTTATCTTCACTATTTTTTCCTTCATATATTTTTGATCCATGGTTGGTTGAATCTGCAATTGGTTGAATCTGCATATAGGGACCCTATGGGTACAGAGGCCCACGGCACAAGCAAACCACGCTAGTGGGCAGGTGACATAGTCCCGCTGATGGAGGTGAACAGAATTCACAGTGTTGGAACTGGGAATGGAGAGGAAGAAGGATTTTGATATGCAGGTCGAGGTTGAGAGGAAGAAAGAATTAACTTAGAGGGTATAAAATCACAAAAAAAACCTTGGTGTTTTAGTGGGTCTAGACTTTTACTTTTGGAAGTATCTGGTGGGAGACGAACTAAAAAACAACTGTGAGGTAGAAGGTGGGGAGCTTGAATATGAGTCTACGAAAATTGTGTATTGTTGGCAAGGGGAATCCACTGATAGTTATTTTTTGTCTATGGACCATGTTTTGAGTTCATTCGAAATAAAAACACAAATTCTTCCAGATCTGTGGTTTTTTTATTGTCCGATTTCTTTCCAGTCACTGCCCATAGGAATCTATGCTTTTTTTTTTTTTTTTTTTTTTTGAGACGGAGCCTCAAGCTGTCCCCCTGGGTAGAGTGCCATGGCATCACAGCTCATAGCAACCTCCAACTCCTGGTCTCAAGCGAGTCTCCTGCCTCTGCCTCCCAAGTAGCTGGGACCACAGGCGCCCGCCACAATGCCCGGCCATTTTTTGGTTGCAGCCATCATTGTTGTTTTGGTGGGCCCGGGCTGGGGATTCGAACCTGCCACCTTAGGTGTACGTGGCTGGCGCCTTAGCCGATTGAGCCACAGGCACTGAGCCAGGAATCTATGCTTCTTATGTAGTTAAACGTTTTATAGCTGTTTGTTTCTATTTGCGTGTTTTATTTTATAATGTAAGGATTATTTCATGTTGCTGAGCTCATTCTAGTTTTTTTTAAAGGTGATGTGCACTTTTTTCTGTGTTTGGGAAGCTGACATGAGCAGTGAACGAAATGTAGGCAAGGGGACGTACTAAGGAGACTCTTGTCATAGTGCTGCTGAAAAATGGCAAGTATTATGCTAAGTCAGCAGTAAGAATGGAGATTGACCAGGAGAAGAGGGTCAGATGTAACCTGGGTGCTCCTGAATTCCAGCCTAGATTAGCATGCATTTCATCAAGCTTCCATTACTGATTATTTTTCCAGAAGAGCAGTCATCCATCAAATCATTTTGAATTCGGGTCACTTGTGATGGTGACAGTTTGAAATAATCCGTCAATTTCTCTGCTTGTGTTCAAAATAGTATTTATCAAGCCTTCAGTCAGCCCCTTTAGCTAATTAATCTCTTGATATGAATTTTGCAATCAAGACCTAATTAGAGCTCTTTTCCTTCTTCTGTGCGTCTTCAGGAGAGGGATCAGGGATTTATGTGAAGAGCATCATTCCCGGCAGTGCTGCCTTCCACGACGGCCACATTCAAGTCAATGACAAAATTGTTGCTGTAAGTAACGGTCCTGTGTGAATCCAGTTCAAAAGAAGGTTGATTCTGAAAATAATACGTGGATGTGTGAGAGGAGGACAGCTTCATATAGGTGACGCAACAGCACTCTACCGAGGGCGATAAATTGAGACTCTGTCTCTAAAAAGCAAACAAACAAACAAAAAAATTGAACTTGTTGGCTTGGTGCCCGTAGCACAGTGGTTATGGTGTCGGGACATGCACCAAGGCTGGAGGTTCGAACTTGGCCCAGGCCAGCTAAATAACAATGACACCTGCAACAAAAAAATAGCCAGGCGTTGTGGTGGGTGCCTAAGGCAAGAGAATCACTTAAGCCCAAGAGTTTGAGGTTGCTATGAGCTGTGACAGCATGGCACTCTACCCAAGGGTGACACAGTGAGACTTTGAGAAAAAAAAAAAAAAGACTTGTTAGTATTGTGAAATCGCATTAATTTGAGCTCTTATGGTCCTAAATTTGATTTTTTTTCACCGTCAGTGAAGAAAGGATTCACTAAGAATATTGGTAGGACAAATACATTATAATTATATAATTGTTATGTATTTTACACATGCATATATATTTGAAAGATGATCTGGCATTCTCCTAGAGAACACTTTCCAGGTTCCTCATTGTGTTCTTCAAACGCACTCATTTTGTTTACAATTAATAAACTATTGGGCGGCGCCTGTGGCTCAAAGGAGTGGGGCACTGGCCCCATATACTGGAGGTGGCAGGTTCAAACCTGGCTCCAGCCAGAAACTGCAAAAATAAATAAACTATTAACTGGCTTTTTTCATCTCTTTGTGAAAGTAGTTTTTCTACAAATAATAATTTTGAGTACACCCCAAAATAAAATATTTTAAACATTTGACAACATACGTAATTATTAATTAAAACTGATCTCTCCCCCATCTAGTAGAAATTTATTGAACTTCTGTGTAGTAGAATCTATATACACGTGCATATATAAGTAGATAGAAATATGTTGCTTTACATAAAAACACACTTTTGGGTGGTATGATTTAAATCTTCATCCTTTGAGTCCGTCTAAGGAGCACAATTTCATGACGCTTGGCATTGATGTTGATGGGCTCAGGAAGTGTCTGGCCATTCTGCAGAGTCTGGGCCAGAGCTCACGGTGGATGCCCTGGAGAAAATACATGTTCAGGTGCTTAGGGCTGGAGAAGGTTGAGAGGGGTCCTGGTTCAGACATGTGGAATTGAGCTTGATTTAGAATAAGAACACCTTTTCTTGCACAGACTTCAATTAGAAGACCTATTGGAGGGAGATCAGTATGTTTCTTTGGAGAATACTGTATAGTGATGTAGAAGAAAGAAATATCAAATGCTGTCTGCAGTTTTGATGACAATGGCTTTTATTAACACGTCTTGAGAGCTGTGTGTAAAAACTGACCACCTTTTATGGCATTTTGAATTTTGAATAGCATCAGGTGAAAACCCTTTACCTGCGAGTTAAAACGTGTGACTTAAGAGCACAAGTTTGCATTAGCTTTGTAGTGTGGAAGAAAGCTTGTCAGTATGTCTCAGTGCTAGTTTTGCCCCCTTATTTAAAAATATGTTCCAAAGTCTAATATGAATCATTTTTGGAATAAAATGCATTACCTCATTTTACCTAGCCTTGCAAAAATTAAAAATAGGGGCGGCACCTGTGGCTCAGCTGGTGACGCACTGGCCCCATATACTGAGGGTGGTGCGTTTGAACCCAGCCCGGCCAAACTGCAACAAAAAAAAAAAGCCGGGCATTGTGGCGGGTGCCTGTAGTCCCAGCTACTTGGGAGGCTGAGGCAAGAGAATCACCCAAGCCCAGGAGTTGGAGGTTGGTATGAGTGAGCTGTGACTCAACAGAGGGCAATAAAGTGAGACTCTTGTCTCCAAAAAAAAAAAAGAATTAAAAATAGTAGCTAACTGGGCGCCCCCTGTGGCTCAAAGGAGTAGGGCACCAGTTCCATATACTGGAGGTGGCAGGTTTAAACCCAGCCCCGGCCAAAAACTGTGGGGAAAAAAAAATAGTAGCTCACCTTAAGCCTTCAGTGTTTCTCTTACTGTTTTAGGTCGATGGTGTAAATATTCAGGGTATGGCCAACCAGGATGTTGTGGAAGTATTACGGAATGCAGGGCAGGTGGTGCACTTGACCTTGGTTCGCAGCAAGACGTCATCATCTGCTTCTCCACTTGAACGGCCTTCAGACAGAGGTAATCAATTTTGCCACCCCCTTTCCCCATATGTGGTCTGTGTTTAGACGAATAAATTGCCCGCCTTGTGTAACTCGAAAGCAGAGAAATGGTAAGTGCATTGGAGAAGTGTTTCCTCTTCGTGTATGTAGTATAACATGCCAGTCCAACTGTTAGCCTGGGCACCTGACATGCACTAGGCTCACGGAGCTCTAAATGAACATGGAAATCATTTCTCCAAACACCTTCTAAATTTTTTTTTTTTTTTTTTTTGGAGACAGAGCCTCAAGCTGTCCCCCAAGGTAGAGTGCCTTGGCATCACAGCTCACAGCAACTTCCAACTCAGGGGGCTCAAGCAAGTCTCCTGCCAATGCCTCCCGAGTAGCTGGGACTACAGGTGCCGCCACAACACCTGGCTATTTTTTGGTTACAGCCATCATTGTTGTTTGGCGGGCCCAGGCTGGATTCGAACCCGCCAGCTCAGGTGTATGTGCCTGGTGCCTTAGCTGCTTGAGCAACAGGTGCCCAGCCACACCTTCTAAATTTTGCTCCTTGTAGTTGAATAATAAAGCCTTTTATTCCAGAGGCTTTCATTTGTCTAATGCTTTGACATTTTGCAGACTTCACGTTTCACGTTATTTTTAACAGTATAGTTTATTCTAATGTCTCTTGATTTCTTTTTTTGAAGTACCCTGAGAGCAAATAAAACATCGATTTCTGTCAAAAACATTTTCATTTGTAAAATAATATTTGCATTATTTTGGTTAGAAGAGTAGTAAATCTTCATTATAGATCAAATATGTAATTGTGTGCATGTCAATTTTTTGTTTGGAAATAGGGTGTCTCTTTATTCCCCAGGCTAGAGTACAGTGGTGTTATCATAGCTCACTGCAACCTCAGAGTCCTGTGCCCAGGAGATCCTCCTGCCTCAACCTCCAGAGTACCTGGGACTACAGAAGAGCTCCGTTGTGCTGGACTAATTTTTTTTTTTTTTAAATTAGAGTCTCACTTTGTCGCCCTCGGTAGAGAGCTGTGGTAACACAGCTCACAGCAAGCTCAAACTTTTGGGCTTAAGCAATTCTCCTGCCTCTGCCTCCCAAGCATCTGGGACTACAGGCACCTGCCATAATGCCCGGCTATATTTTTTTGTTGTTGTCATTGTTGTTTAGCAGCCCAGGTCAGGTTCAAACCTATCAGCCCTGGTGCACATGGCCTGGCACCCTAAACACTGACCTTGACCTAGGGGCACCGAGGCAAGCTTGGCTAATTTTTAATTTTTTTTGTACTGATGAAGTCTTGTTATTGTTGTTCAGGCTGGTCTTGAACCTCTGGCTACAACAAATCCTTCTGCCTCCTGAAGTGTTAGGACTATAGGGTGTGAGCCACTGTACCCAGTTATCAATTTTTGAATTATCTACTTACAAAAGTGTAGGTCAAGGCCAGGTGCCGTGGCTCATACCTGTAATCCTAGCACTCTGGGAGACCAAGGCAGATGGACTGCTTGAGCTCAGAAGTTCAAGACCAGCCTGAGCAAGAGAGAGACCTCATCTCTACTAAAAATAGAAAAATGAGCAGGCCTTGTGGTGGGTACATTTTTCTGAAGGTAGAAGAAGTCTGGAAGCCTTTGCCTTCAACTGATACTGGTTTGTATTTCAATTGGATCTTTTTATGTTTTATGTGATAGTGGAAATTTTACTGCTGAAAGATGGATACCCTGTCAACTGCACTGAATGTATAAAATGTAAAATTGCCTAAATAGCACAAATATTTATGTAAATATAATGGTTTTTAATAGCTCTGATGGAGGCTTTGGCTTCAATTACTGTTCCAAATGTATACGGGCATGTCCAGTATCTGCAAATGAGCATTTCTTTCTTTTCCTTTTTTTTTTTTTTTTTTTTGAGACAGAGTCTCACTTTGTCGCTCTGGGTAGAGTGCACTGGCATCATAACTCACAGCAACCTCAAACTCATGGGCTTAAGCAATTCTTTTGCCTCAGCCTCCCAGGTAGCTGGGACAATAGGCACCCACCACAGTGTCTGGCTTTTTTTTTGTTGCAGTTGTTTAGCTGGCCCAGTCGTCTGGTGCCCTACTCACTGAGCTATGGGCACCAAGCCTTTTTTTTTTCTTTCCTGAGACAGAGTTTAACCGTGTTGCCTCAGTAAAGTGCTGTGGTGTCACAGCTCACAGCAACCTCAAACTCTTGGGCTTAAGTGATTCTCTTGCCACTGCCTCCCAAGTAGCTGGGACTACAGGTGGCTGCCACAACACCCTGCTATTTTTTATTGTAGTTTTTCATTTGTTGTTTGGCAGGCCAGGGCTGGGTTTGAACCCGCCAGCCCTGGTGTATGTGGCTGCTGAGCTACAGGCGCCAAGTACACATGAGCATTTCTTTACTGGGCAAGCCTGCTTTTAAATTTGCATTGGGTTAAGTTCTACTGGAAATCTGTGCCCTTTGTCACAGTTCTGGTGTCCTTAGGAACTTCACTACACCCATGCTAGCTCCTGCCCCATGTCGCACATCTTTTTTTTTTTTTTTTTGGCTGGGGCTGGGTTTGAACCTGCCACCTCTGGCATATGGGGCTGGTGCCTTACTCCTTTGAGCCACAGGCACCGCTCTCCTGTCCCACATCTTTGTGTGCCTTGGACTGTGGCAACATTTAGAGGTCTGCTTTACTGGAAACAAATTGCACAGCCTCTAGGTCCTGCACAGTGCGGCCTTGAACTCCTACTGCTTATATGCCTTGGGTGTGCTTATCTGTGTAGCTGCTGTGTGCTCTTTGTGGCAGACTGTTACTTTGTACTATAAATTCTGCTGGTATATAATTGTCTTCCCCAGCTATACTGGTAGCTTTCTGTTGCTGTTTTTTTCTTTTTTATTGTGATAAACAAATATGATATAAAATCTACCCTCCTAACAAATTTTCAAGTGTACCCTATAGTGTGGTTAACTGTATGTTGTTGTACAGAAGATCTCTGCAACAGCTCCCCATTTCCACCCCCATGCCCTTGGCAACTATCCACTTTCTTTGCTCTTTCTATGAACTCCTGGGATCCTCAGATATGTAAGTGGAGTTCTACATTCCTGGTTTGCTGTCATTGGCTCATTTACCTTTGTCTCCTGGTTCACCATAGCATATTACAAGATTACCTTCTTTTTTTTTTTTTTTGGCCAGGGCTGGGTTTGAACCTGCCACCTCCAGCATATGGGGCTGGTGCCCTGCTCCTTGAGCCACAGGCGCCGCCCCTGGATTTATCTTCCTTTTAAGGCTGAATTTCATCGTATGTACCAAATTTTCTTGATGTACTTATCCTGATGTATACTTAGGTCGTTTCCACTTCTTGGTTACTGTGAACAATGCTGTAATGAATGGCTGGCATTTCTTACGCTTACACTAGGCTGTGCATTTGTGGATATCCATGCAACAAAATTCTAGAAAATACTATTGTGGCTTAAAGTATCATGTTAATATCAGAGGAACTTTTAACTGGCTATATGTTTAACTTTGTTTTGTAACAAAATTTTCAACATATATACAAAATGAAAAATAACATAAGGAGTACCCCAAACTGCCACAGAGGTCCTGCAGTTAACCTTTTGCTGTGTTTGTTTTCTGTATGAATCTTTTTTCCCTGAACCATTTCAGAATGAGTGGTAAACGCGTGACACTTGCAGTCTGCACCTTATAAAAATAAGGACCATCTCTTATATAATTATGATACCATTAACACATTAAAGAATTCTTTTTTTTTTTCAGCGGTGCCCATAGCTTAGTTGGCAGGGCACCGGCCACATACACCAGAGCTGGCAGGTTCAAACCCGACCCGGGCCTGCTAAGCAACAATGACAACTGCAACCAAAAAATAGCCGGGCATTGTGATGGGCGCCTGTAGTCCCCACTACTTGGGAGGCAGAGGCAAGAGAATCGCTTAAGCCCAGGAGTTGAGATTGCTGTGAGCTGTGATGCTGTGCCCCTCTACCCAGGGTGACAGCTTGAGACTCTGTCTAAAAAAAAAAAAAAGAATTCTTTTTTTGGCTCGACGCCTGTGGCTCAATCGGCTAAGACGCTAGCCATGTACACCTAAGGTGGCGGGTTCGAATCCCTAGCCCAGGCCCGCCAAACAACAATGATGGCTGCAACCAAAAAATGGCCAGGCGTTGTGGCGGGCGCCTGTGGTTGCAGCTACTTGGGAGGCGGAGGCAGGAGACTCGCTTGAGCCCAGGAGTTGGAGGTTGCTATGAGCTGTGATGCCATCGCACTCTACCCAAGGGGATAGCTTGAGGCTCCGTCTCAAAAAAAAAAAAAAAAAAAAAGAATTCTTTTTTTAAGACACAGGTTTACCTCTGTCAAGGCTGTATCAAGAAGTATCCATCCCTGGTTTGTCCTCACCTCTACCGTGGTTTTCTCTTTTCATTGCCTAGTTCCTTATTCTTTTCAATACTATCAGCAAGTTTATTTTTCAAGGAATTGATTATTTGTTGCACTTGGCACTTTAAGTTAAAGAACGCCTGTATATTACGTCAGATGCTTGTACCAAGGCTGTGAACTGGAGTGAAACAAGCTCAAATATGGTCCTGAGCTACTAGAGATTCAAATCAACAATTTATTTTATTTATTTTCTTTTTAAGGAATTGTAGAGCCACCAAAAACACCGGCTGTCTTCCTAACTGGAGCGGTGGAAACAGAAAGTAATTTGGACTGTGAAGATGAGGGTGTTGAAGAAAGCATGGATAATCTCAAAAATGACAGCGTACAAGCCTTAGACAAATTGGGTAGGCACCAAGCATCACTCTGGAGTTAACGTAATGTGAGGAATCCTAGAGGCATTTTAGGGACGTAAAATCAGGTATTCTGGGCCAGGCGCCGTGGCTCACACCTGTTGTGGGGAAGATGAGTCAATTGGGTTTCTGGCCTGAAGGCCACAGGTGGCTGTTGCCGTGAGTGCTTGATTCAGAGGCATGGTTGTTCTGGTTGCTGAATGAGGAGCCTCTGAGGTGTTCTACAGGTGAGGACTTTGTTTTTGTTTTTTCTTTTAGATAGAGTCCCACTTTGTCACTCTAGGTAGAGTACCGTCGTGTCACAGCTCATAGCAACCTCAAATTCTTGGGCTTATGTGATCCTCCTGCCTCAGCCTCCCGAGAAGCTGGGACTACAGGTGCCCGTCACAATGCCCACCTAGTTTTTGTATTTTGCAGAGAGAGACGGAGCCTCGCTCTATGCTCAGGCTGGTCTCAAACTCCTGAGATCAAGCAGTCTGCCTGCCTCGGCCTCCTGGAGTGCTAGGGTTGCAGGTGTGAGCCACAGCGCCTGGCAGGTACGGGCCTCTTATTCTGGACTTCTCAAGGCAGACTTCCTGTGGGGGGGTAGCTTCCTAAGCCACTCTCCCCACCCCAGCTGGATGAAGGCTGCTCATGGTTGCCAAAAGTTGAATAGAGGGCACATCACAGCTGCTTCAGCTCCTTGGTTCTCTTGTCTGACCGAATCCCATGCAAACTTCCTCTACTCAACCTCTGCCTACACCTATGATCCCAGCCCTCTGGCAGACTGAGCCTGGAGGGTCGCTGTGCTCAGGAATTGAAGTCCGCCAGAGCAAGAGTGAGACCCTATCTCTACTACAAATAGGAAAACTAGCCAGGCACAGTAGCAGGTGCCTGTAGTCCCAGCTACTGGGGAGGTCAGGCAGGAGGATCAATTGAACCCAGAAGTTTGAGGTTTCTGTGAGCTGGGCTGAAGCCTCTACACTCCTGGTTTGACAGAATGAGGCTTTGTCTAAAAAAGATACTTGACTATTCTTACTATCAACTTCTTAACACTTATGATAGTTGGAGACCAAACATACTCTTTTATAATCTTTATTTCACTAATGTTATTATTATTATTATTTTTTTGAGACCGAGCCTCAAGCTATCGCCCTGGGTGGAGAGCTGTAGCATCACAGCTCACAGCAACTTCCAAATCCTGGGTTCAAGTGATTCTCCTGCCTCCGCCTCCCAAGTAGCTGGGACTATAGGTGCACACCACAACACCTGACTGTTTTTTGTTGCAGACATCATTGTTGTTTGGTGGGCCGGGGCTGGATTCGAACTCGCCAACTCAGGTGTATGTGGCTGGAGCCTTAGCCACTTGAGCCACAGGCTCTGAGCCTATTTCATTAATTTTAAATGAATGTTTAGTATGCACTGACTTATCTTGTTTTTAGCATTTCTAATTTAGCTTGGGTATTGTCATTGATACAGCTGACGGTATGGGTCATGGTTATGTGTAAACATATAGCAGCATTTCTTTTTACCATAGAAATTAACTATGTAGGCTCGGCACCCGTAACACAGTGGTTATGGCACCAACCGTATACACCAAGGGAGCCTGGTCTGACCCCAGCCCTGGCCTCCTAAACAACAGTGACAGCTGCAACAAAAATAGCTGGGCATTGTAGCAGGCACCTGTAGTCCCAGCTACCTCAGAGGCTGAGGCAAAAGAATCACTTAAGCTGAAGGTTGAGGTTGCTGTGAGCTGTGACGCCCCAGCGCTCTACCCAAGGCAACATAGTGAGACTGAGACTCTTTCTCAAAAAAAAAGGAAAAGAAATTAACTATGTATATACATTTTTATATATTGCATTAAGTCATCAGGCTGCTATACATTTATTGTTCAGTTTTCATTTGAATTAATTTATGACTTTGTTCTTTTACTTTGAACTTTGATATCTCAGTGGTTATAGTAGACTCTATTCTGTAAGCCTTGAGTCTTACACAGTCCCTGGCTCAGAAGTGCTAAGGAGGCTCAGTGCCTGTGGCTCAAGTGGCTAAGGTGCCAGCCATACACCTAAGGTGCCGGTTCGAATCCAGCCCGGCCTGCCAAACAACAATGACGACAGCAACTAAAAAACAGCCGAGTGTTGTGGCGGGCACCTGTGATCCCAGCTACTTTGGAGGCTGAGGCAGGAGACTCGCTTGAGCCCAGAAGTTGGAGGTTGCTATGAGTTGCGATGTCACGGCACTCACTACCCAGGGCAATAGCTTGAGGCAATAGCTTCTCAAAAAAAAAGAAAACAAAAGAAGTGCTAAGGAAAACCTTGCTCACTAGATGGAACTCCCTGGAGGCCTTAACACTGTCCCTGTTCCAGAGAAGTTTTGGGTTTTGGCTTTGTCTTGTCTTAGCCTGTAGGAAAGAGTTAAGCCCTTGTTTAAGTTACCGTATTTCGATTTGGAAGTTTACCTTGTTCTTTGCACTATTTGTTATTTTAATTCAACTGATTTTTAGTGATATATCAGGTTAAAACTGAGTATAGAAAACCGAATACATTTTGAAGTTAAAAATACTGTAGTTTTAGGCTGGCCGTGGTGGCTCATGCCTGCAATCCTAGCACCCTGGGAGGTCTAAGTGGGTGGATTGCCTGAGTTCAGGAGTTTCAGACCAGCCTGAGCAAGAGTAAGACCCCATCTCTATTGAAAAAGAAGAAAAGAGCTGAGTGTGGTGGTGGGCACCTGTAGTCCCCAGTTACTCAGGAGGCTGAGGCAGAAGGATCATTTGAGCCCAAGCATTTGAGGTTGCTGTGAGCTGTGATGTGACAGTACTCTAGAGCAGGAGTCTTCAAACTTTTTGAACAGGGGGCCAGTTCACTGTACCTCAGACCGTTGGAGGGCTGGACTGCGGCCCCCCAGGATGAGTGGCCTGCTAAGCAGGACAGGCAGCGGCGGCACACCCGGCGGGCTGGATAAATGTCCTAGGTGGGCTGCATGTGGCCCACGGGCCTTAGTTTGAGGACGCCTGCTCTAGAGTGAGACTCTGTTTAAGGAAAAAAAGTATATTGTAGTTTTAGAATTCTTTTTTTTGAGACAAGGTCTCGCCCTGTTGTACAAGCTAGAGGGCAGTGGCATCATCCTAGCTCACAGCAGCCTCAAACTCCTGGGCTCAAGCCAGACTCCTACCTTGGCTTCCTGAGCACCGAGGACCTCAGATGCACACCACCATATTGGCTACTTTTTTTTCTTTTTTGAGATGGGGTCTTGCGATATTGCCCAGGCTGGTCTTGAACTGTTGGCCTGGAGCAAACCTTCTGCCATGGCCTCCTAAAGTGCTGGGATTATAAACATGCCCAGGCTAGAAATATTTTATCTGTGCTTTTTGGATCAACTTCACTGTATTGTTTTCTTCACTGTATGTAATGTGTAATTTCAGTTTGAGATTAAAAGCAGAGTCTTCAGCTTGGCACCTGTGGCTCAATCGGCTAAGGTGCCAGCCACGTACACCTAAGGTGGTGGGTTCGAATCCCCAGCCCGGGCCTGCCAAACAACAATGATGGCTGCAACCAAAAAATGGCCGGGCGCTGTGGCGGGCGCCTGTGGTCCCAGCTACTTGGGAGGCGG